>JAUZND010000310.1:0-35559 GCA_034780555.1 Coelogynopora nodosa | reverse complement strand
GATCTGATTGCAGCCAATGGACATCATTTTGAGCATATAAGGTAGAATCTGACTTGAACTGACTTGTTATTATATATTTACATGTTTAAATATTTTAAATGTTGTATAAAACTTATGTACATGTTTAAATATATAAAATATTGTATAAATCATATGTACATAAGTGTTAAATAAAAAGAGATAGAAAAGTGTATACGTCTTTTTGGGACACCCTGTATATTAACTTTACATATTTTGATATATATATAAAAATATGTAAAGTTGTAAAATAAGTAAAATCAATAAGTTATAAAGTAACTGATAATACAACTAAATATGTTAAAATTGCAACGACAATAAAATAAACATTAAATAATAATAAAACGTTTACATTTCTAGAAATAACAATTTTAGTCTATTTTAAGTCAATTGTACAATTATTAACACATTTCTTTAAAATATCATGACAGGTAAATTGTATTGAATCATGTAAAATATTGGAGAACATAATGTCAAAGGTAGTGAACGTATAATGTCCTTCGTCCTATAGAAATTATAATTTATCATTACAAGTTACAATATTTAAAAAAAAAAAAGTTATAACTAATAAATAAATTTAAATTATACTTTAAACTTACTAAATGCCATATGGCATATAGGTTGTGTATAAGCTATATGTGTGTGCTTTTGTTTAGAAAATGTTATTCCATTAAATAATACTAACATATTTCTATCATATCTGATTAGAATTTACAGTATTAAGGGATATATACCGTCTGGTCTATTATTTAAAAAAATTCGTTTAAAATAATTTAGTAACCTTTAAGATTTCATACTTTAATGTAGCCGCATTTATAAGGGACAGTGAAAGCATTATCAGAAATAATAATCTTTTCATTTTGCGGCAGAAAACAATGTCGTAAAGCCTTTTCTATAATGTTACAATCTATTAATTGCTTACCATTATAATCATAAAGTATTAAAACTGCGATCCCACGTCGTAACACTTTTAGGAGGACTATATACAATGAAAAGGTGGATGTTAATTTTTTATTTTAGCCGAGTCAGCATAATATGGATTTCATTATTTTTTGTGCGCTGTTCTTCAATTAAGATCAATATCAACTTTTCAAATTCTTATCGTTAGTGTATTATGCTCTAATATCTGGAAAGGAGCTGACTGACGGTACGATTTATAAGCAAACATTATTACAATAGATCATTGGGAAGGTCTCGGTCTGTAGATTTCCAAAATGTATTATATCGTGATGCTGTTTTAATCCTAACTAGTATATGCTAACTTATATCCTAAATATTACTCCCGAAATGAAACGCTAAGATATTAAGTACTGTATTATTTCATGATCCTATGCTAACTAATTGATTAGGGCTAAATTATGTGTTATTTTAGAACTAGCATAATATTAAATTATATAAGATATTTATCAAAATTAATACGAACTAGTATTGTTATAATTGCTTTAATATGCTATATTTATAATAAAGGATTGCTTTCTCCAATGTGATATGTACATAGTGAAACACGTAAATCTTATTAAATGTAGTAATGTAATAATATTTTTAAACAGTGGGAAAGAAAATTTATTAGTATAGCATTGTACGTTTTTATTATGTTATTTTAATTATTAAACTTATACACAAAAAAAATGGTCGGGTGAATTATATTTTTATTGTGACAATGTACACTTTACAAGTTATTTTGAACATGCCACTCAATTTTTTTTAAAAGCAGAACAGATGATATACAGTTTATGAAAAATGATTAATTATTGAAATGTATGTCCTTGATTAGAATTTAACCCTTTCGAGACGATAACAAAAAATTGGCTGTAAAACACAATTTTTCCCTTTATACCTTATTTACAGTGTAGGCCACATTTTTGTCACACACATTGACCTTAGACAATGGCTTAGGCATATTGATCGGGACAGCTGTATTTCCCTCGTCCCTAAAAGTAATATGTACCAGTGTGTCTAGTTTGCATAAAAAATGACAGACAACACATTCCACAATATACAAAAATATATTTATTTACAGTTTCACCAATTATAAAAACAAATTATTTACTCAAAACTATTGCGTTTCTCAAAAAGTCCCAAACTTATCATTCCCTCTTCAGATATAATGCGACATTATCGCATGTTAAACATCTGACATAAGTACATTGATCACCCGCTCCATTAAACACGCAAGACGCATCTATCTAGTTCTTTTGCTTTTAAAGTGTATGAGATTGACCATGGACCTTGAAGATGGAGATGGATCATGGCTGGTCATACATCTCATTGAAATCTCTTTGATGGTATACATGTCGTCATAATGGCGTTGTTTGACTGTTTGAAACAAATTGAATGAACATTAGCTGAAATGAATAAAGGACCAAAGGGTGAGAATATAGATTGTTGTATACAATGCTGGAGTTTACAACCCCGATTTCAGGAAGATCAAAATGTATGCATATGTGGAACATAAAAGAATGTGTAAGTATAAATCAGATGTGGTCTTGTTCTGGTTACTCAAATGGGAACTACCCATCTAGCAATTGTACATCGTGATAATATTTGGATAGGCGATTACACTTTTTGGGTTATTGCCCTTCACTTCACTCTTCGTTGTTTGTTCTTCATGATACGGGGATTTTAGAAATTTGATAGGTGGCATTTCGGTAGCATAAATTCTACCTTCCAAAAAATTTTTCATCAAAGTTAGACTAGTTACAAATGTAAAAATAAATATAACAAAAATCGCTTCCCTGTTATTCAGTAAGCTGCATTACAACAGACTCTTCCAAACAATATTCCGCCATCAACTTACGACCAGTGTTGATATCAGTTTAGTAAATATATATCCTGATGTTGATGTACATTGGAATCAAACCTTAAATCCCCATCAATTGATTGGTTTTCCTCTCCTATGTTGCTTTGTTTATGTGTCTCTACTTATATTTGCACATGCGCTTATCAATATTAATTTCAATTTCAGACTCTTTAGATTTTTTTAAATAATGTTGTAAGTTCCTCATCAAAGAAATCATTTTACAAGCTCGTTCACATTCCTTGTTATCTTTAGAAGAGAGTCTTCGGAGGGTAGTAAGCAAATTAATGTATCAAAATACTTATCATAGACCTATATCATGACATTTTCTCTTTATTACCTCATTTCCCAATCAGTCATTGGTTAATTATTACAGTTTGCTCTGCTTTGACGGTTTGTTGATGCTCATAATAAGTTTAACCCCGATAAATGCCCTTAGCTCTTCAGAGCTTACCTGAAAAAGATTTCCATTTTACTCGGCATACCTCTCTGCTTCTACTCGAAAGAGACCGATAAGTTTATCAAGTCCAAAACATTTGGAGAAGACCTCACCCAGGTTCTCCACTGTAACATTCTCCACTTTGGTAGGGACCTTGTCAGAATATTCATTTTCTTCAAATTCCTTTGGAGAAAGTTTTTTCCTATTTTCATACTGTGGATCATCACAATATTATCCTTGTTGGCATCGCAGTTTCATCATGGTGTCTCTAATGTTTTCATTTGACTCCCTAATATGTGAGTTATCGATTTTAATCAAATCAGACTAGAATTTTGTGTGGTAATCATTCATCAAATTCTCTATGGCATCGTTATCATCACTTACAATATATGATCATCATTATTCTTCTTCTTCTTCTTCTTCCAATGAAGCTCATCTTTCCGTTATGCTGTATTATCGATCATCTATTCGAAAGCATCTACTGCTTTTATCTCCATAAATTCTGGTGGTTTTAATTCCGGGCTCTGATTCCAGGTTCTGATTGTAGCCGAGAAAAACGAGTGGAGGTGTGCGTTGATTTTTTATTTTGGAATATGAAATCGAGAAGTGGGCCTTCTGGTGTTGGAATTAACAGCCATAATTCCGTTTGTGAAGGGAATTGCTATGTAGTTATTTTCTACACATAACATTATCAGGACACGTGAGTTCAGTCGGTGTTGCTGAAGGGTGTTCCACTTCAGACTATTTAAAATAGTCTCCAAACTGCTCTTGTGTCGATGATCTCCGACCACATATCGTGCTGCCCTGCGTTAAACTATGTTCCTTTTAGCATGGTCTAAATTTCTTTTTGCCTTCATGACAGCCTTATCGTTATAACTGTTCCATGACATTTTGGATGTTAGTGTCACATTTAAAATGTGCCCCATTCATTGGGTAGTTGGTGATTGTATATATATATATATATATATATATATATATTTATTGTATATACATCATATACCTCCAAGACCACAGGTCATTAAATAAAATTATTTTCATTATTTCTCTCCATCTTGACATAATTGTGAAAGTAATTGTAACATAAACATCATTAGTATAGAACTATATAGATAAATACCAAAATATTTCATCGAGTGCCTCAATTTTGGCTTAGTTATGTGCTTCATCTTACAATCAAAATGTATTTTGATTTCAAAACTTTACAGAACATTCATTGATTTAATGTTTTAATTAAAAGTTTTTTAATATTGAATATTGTGAATACATGAGATATAAAAAAATAATTATACTCAATTTATTTAATAATTTGGTAATATAAATTGGTGGGTGTATTACAGATTTTATATTATAATTTCATAATTTAAATCTACTACTCTGGCGTGACAGAAGAAACATAAATAAAAATCACGTGATCAAAAATGTTAAAATCGGCGCTAAATGTCAATATACTTCAACTGATAAAACTAATTAGTTTTTCTATATATTAAGAAGAACAAATTTCATAGTATCCTAATCAGTAATATTTAAAAATGTAACAACTTACATAATTTCAATTTTGCGAAGTCATGCATATATGCGAGTCACCAGTATATCATAATTTAAAAGCGTTTATTAATATCAACCACCTTATTGGGTCCCGTGTCAATCTGCAACCTCAGTTTTCTCGACGTGCAAACATTGTGGAAACAGTTGAACTCTCGAATGTTAATGTAACATTTTCCTAATTTATTTTTGCAGTATGTTTTTATTCAAACCACTAAAAAGGACACCATGTACTGTAGTAGCTCGCTAGAATTCGTCGCACATTTCTACAAAAGTTGAAATTAAACAAAAAGTTCATAATGACTGTTTGATTAATTGTAATAGAAACATTTCGCGATTGCTTTTCACTAACGAACATGTATTTCATTTTTAATTTAATAAACGAATTTACCACGTTCTTTTGAAAATGTGTTCTCAAAAACGTTCAAACTATGCGCGATGATTAAAATGTGTTTGTGGAAATGTCGTATTCTTTTTTGTTTCCAAGTATACCTATAGTATATAATATATACGTACATGTAAATAAAAATGCTAACCATTTTTTTTAAATAGTTCATTCTTTATCAAATTAGCCGCAATATAGCAAATGTGCTTTTTAATGCTTTTCCTTCAGGTAATTCCCCGTACTCTGAGGGGAATATTTTTATCCTCAGCGGTATGTGGTGAAAACGTTTCTCTCCATAATCTTGACTATAAATTTATTTATTTTTCTCTATAAGTATAGATTTATTAAAAATGCTCGGTGGTTAGATAATACTTTTATTCCATAAACTAGTGTACATAGAATTAAATATATGAGCTATACAATTTTAACTATACATATATAGCTACCAGCATCTAAACATAAATTTCTTCAGCAAAGTTTGCCTTATGCACATTTATATTGATCAAGTGTCCATCATGATGTATCACAGGCTGATCATCAAAGTCATAGTCGACGTAATCAAGTAATTTTCATGTACAGTTTCATGTATACAATGAAGGAAATTCAAAAATATGCTGCATTTATTTTTTAAAGAAAGCATCTTTCTTCAGCATATTGTATAGGGCCTATATGTCAATATTTCAGTCTCTATTAGTAAGAAACTAGTGGGGTGTAGAGTTATTTTATTCATAATAAACGAGTGAGTGACAATAATAATGTAAATTAAAATCAGATAAGATACTTACATTATTGGACTCAAGCAATGCTTCAACTTTAATTAATATAATTCGTATCATTGATTTTGATAATCACATAATTAGTATTTTAACATCATCCAATTAGACTGACTCAACTCCGAAGGCATTTTTCCCTGCAAATTATTAATATTATATTTACATTGACGTGAAAAATAGCTGTAGGTTTAATGAATTTCTCAATTTTTTCCCTGAGAGGACGCTTCATTATTAATACATTATTAATTAATTAATATTTATAAACTCATACTTTATCTTTTTATTGCGATAAATAATACGGAGAGTGGCTTATTTATTTATTTAGTTATCCATTAATTTGATTGGCTTTATATTATCATGCCAACCTCTGTGAACATATATATTTAATTAAAAATTTATGTACATAACCAATCCATTCAGTAAAATACATAAAAAGTGCTATCCGATTGCATTCAGAAATTATGTTATAATTTGCGTTATTACACTCATAATTTCGACGATAGTTTAGCTTAACTGAAGAACTTGTTGTGTGATATTGTGTGATATTGTGTGATATTGTGTGATATTGTGTGATATTGTGTGATATTGTGTGATATTATGTGATATTGTGTGATATTATGTGATATTATGTGATATTGTGTGATATTGTGTGATATTGTGTGATATTGTGTGATACTGTGTGATATTGTGTGATATTGTGTGATATTGTGTGATATTTTGTGATATTGTGTAAAATTGTGTTTTGTTGAATTTAGATGATAGCGTATTATATAACAGAATTGCATGATATTTCATTTCATTTTTTATGACATTGGATTACAAGATGTTACACACACACTTGTCCGTTAATGATTATTTATATCAACTTCATTTATTCATACATTTATCTTAAATTTATATAATGTACTAAAAGTTGAAATTTTAAAAACATATTGTGTGATATTGTACTTTATTGTCTTATTTTACATTTTACTTTAAATTAATAGGTTGATATTATGTGTTATGATCCTGTTAAATACATACTACTCTAATAAATAAGAATGATTATAATAGCATACAGTGCATTCATATCATTTTGTACAGTATTCAAAACATTCACAATTTCAAATATCTTAACTTAAAAAATATGTGCCTTTACAATTATATAATAAGTTAATTAATGTTGTATTAATATGTTAACATCTTAAAATATTTATTATGCTTTTTCGGTTCTAAATTGCGAGCTTAGTTACCACATTGAATCCACATTCAACATTGAAATCGTATTACCTTCAATAATTCATATATAACTTAATCAAAGAATACTAAAACACTTGCAACATTTAGGCAACATCAGTAAATATGTATATTTTGTATGTTTTTATAAACATTTTAAGGCTTCTTATTCTAATGTTATTAAATGATGTCACAAAAATTACATCTTAATATTATCTCTTGGATGCTTTTGCATATAACTAAGTTTGAATCATGTTTAAAACATTTACAAATTTGAAGTATAATATTTATTAAATTCTAAAAACAATCGATCACTTAGTGAAATTTTTATTAATTGTACTTCTTATTTACAAAGGGTATTCAAAAAGTATTTTAAAACAATATAATGTTAATCACAAAAAGCAATTATAGTGAACAAATAAAATATAAAACAATGTAAACATTTTAGGACTTTGTTATATATTAACAAAGAGCCAAATTCTGGCATTAAAAAAGACAAAAAAACAATAAATAAATAATTTTCAATTGTAATCACAGACATTAAATAATTCCCTTCTGAATTTAATTTAATTTTTAAATATAGGATTGACATGCGATTCCATATTATTTAATTGTTATAATTTTTTCATTGTCATCTGAAAATGCTACGAGGAGCCAATAATTTAATAGTAAGTTTAGGGATTTGTAATGAGTTAATGAGGCATAGCCAAAGGAATAATGACAGCCGGATAAGAATTGCTACAAAAATACATTAAATAATTATGTGTTTTTAGTAACATATTAGGTCTATGTTTTATAAATCAAAATAATTTGGTTATGCAAAATGAATTTACAAATTCCCATATTTACAAATGTTATAATTACTTTCTACAAAAACAAATTGTATCACATATTTCCTTGACCACATGGGTGTTGCTTAATTCACTCAATTCACTCAGTTCACTCAGTTCACTCAGTTTACTCAAATATATTGTTTTATTGATGGGGTGTCTAACTATTAAATATTTTCATAGTCTGTGACTCTATTCAAACCTGCAGTGGCGAGCTTTCACTTTCCCCCTTCAAAGACTTTTGAGGGGAGGAGAGATGCACACTCACTCACTCCAATGGGAATGTCGCACAATCGTTTAATTCACGTTCCTATAAATATACGTATAAATATGTGTATATTAGGAAATACTAGTTTTAATATTATTTTTTATATTGTTAACGAAATTCTTAATTAATGTCGGCTAATCCATCTGTATACACAAGTGAAAAAATGTCCAAGTTAATTTTAGATTAATCATTTTTTGGACGGAAAAATACTAGAAAAACTTAGTCTAAATCGATAAACCGGCGGGTACGTTTCGACTTAATCTGAATTTAGAAAAAACATTTGATGAAATTTTAAAAGTTGTGATTTTTTACATTTAGAAAAAAAATAGAATTTCCAAAACGTTACTTATTTTAGTACAATATACATTGTTAAACACTTCTATATAATTATAGTAGTCACACACCGAATATATTTTATAATAATTATAGTAAAATATATTATTATTCGCATTATTTGTTCATGATACATTTTTTAATGTGATTTATTTATGTTATAATAAAGTTTGTTACATGATTTACAAAAAGAATATTATTCCTCCAGTTAAATTTGTCATTTTGCCAAGAAAAAATATGTATCAAATTCATTAGACGCTAACTCTTGAAACCAAATATTTCTCTCAAATCTCAACACTGAAACAGTTAGCCTCAACTTCGACACTTTACCAAGTCATACGATAGAAGAAGAAGAACTATACACAAGGAATTTTCTCAAATAAAACAGAAAAGTTGAGGGCTAGACGAACTTCCAACTTACATGTTCAGTGAAAAAAACACAAAACTTAGAACGTAATCAACAACATTTCGGAAACAGGAAAAACTGCCAAAACGTCTCAAATACACAACAATCGCAAGAAATCGCAAGCAAACGCAAGAAATCGAAGAAACAACACCGAAATCAAAACGACCGCCAAGATTTGAGACGTTCTACATATTTCGCTTCTAAACGCTGATTCAACATTTTTAATGCGCGCGCCAGCCATCGTCAAAATAATTTTTTTTAATAACCAATTCACACCTTCGTTCCACACTGTGATGCAAGCGCAACATTCCCACTTGGTTTGAAATAAACCATGAAATACTTAATCAGCTAGAACCGTTAGGAACTCTTTTTATCGACTTACCAAAATATTTCGTAAAAGTGACCTTCAACACTGTTCTAACCGTTGTTACAAGCAAGATGCTTGACTTCTTTCAAGACCTCATACCAGCGAATTCTGGAATGGTAATGCGCTTTAATGGGTCACTCTTCACCGCAAGCAATATAACGTTAATTAACAAACAATCGCCTGCTTTCCGTATAGAAACAAAAACGACAAGTTATTTTTAATTGTGTCTAGGGCCATTGTAGCTAGATATGTGTTATATTTAAATTTGTAACTAATTAATTATAATTTTCTATGCCATGTTATAATAGAGTATAGATGCAGATAATTTTGATAGACACAGTAATCAACAGGTTAATCCATCTGCCTGCCAGTTTCGGGGTTTTATACCCTCATCATTAACATGTTGATTAGTGTGTCTATCAAAATTATTTTCATTTAAAAAAGTCATTTAAATTGTATTTACTTTAGTTTATTATCGTGTTAAATTTTTTATAACTTTCGAACTACCATAGTATTTGGAGACGATACTTCTAATACCTTAAAAATTTGCTTACACCCATATAATTCAAATGTTCAACTAATAATATAAACATACATTTTAATAACTATATGCATAGTCTGTGAATTATCTTATAATGATTATTACTATATTATTATTATTATTGTTATTATTATATTATTATATTATTATTATATTATTATTATTATTATATTATAATTATTATTATATTATATAATAATTTTCCATACGAATGCTGAATTTCGTCGCATTCCTGATGGAACTTATTTTATGTATAATTATTTAATGCTTGCTTTATTTCCCTTTTTGAAAAGTCAAAATACGAATTATAATATATATATATATAGATATACATTATATGTAATATAATTATCTTATCATTATTGATGAGACTAAATATTCCAACAAACCATGAATTTCTATATAATACAAAAATTGTAAAAAAATTATTTCACGCAGCGTACACCACGTAGTTAGCTGAATGTAATCAACTTAAAGTAGTTATAATCTATAAGCATTCTAATTTGGATTCAGTTTACTTCATCTGAATTCACTCCATAAACTAGTCTTAATCAAAGTCGTACATGAATCTCGTTCTCCAATTATTATTTGTTCAAAATGCGGAACACAGTTATCGATCGCTCCAATTATGACATTTCATAAAAGAAAAATTTATTCAATTTTTAAGACATAATTTTCATATACTATTTCCAAACGCTAGAAACTCAAACATGTTTACTGCAGACTGGTTCGCTTCTACATTTATTAAGTATTCCACATATAAATACAAAAATTATTCACTTCAAAAAACGGAAAAGGCCTTGGCAAGAATAATTATTTTATTCCATTATCGTTATCAATATATAGTATACAATCGAATAGTTAATAATTTGCACATAAACAGTAAAATGCATGGGATGAAAATACATTTTTAAATTATCATTTATTTGTAAATTATTTTTACCAGAGCTCTTCAGAGTTTAACACGGTAGGAGGGCAACTGGTTAAACTTCTTATGCACTTTTACTCTTATTATAATTTCCGACTGGAGGAATTGTTATAACAACATAACCCATATGGTCAATCATAAAATATTATGAAATAGTCTTAGGCCCCTACTATGTAATCAGGTCTTCACTCTTTGGTTATTTAATTTATTAATAATAAACTTTAAATTCGGTAAACCTTTTTATAAATGCATCATCTGACAATGTTATAGCAAGGTTTCCACCAAGCGGAAACTGAACGCTTAAAAATTGGTTGTTGCTGTACAGTTATCATGCAATGTTCAGTTTATAACAAAAGTCTGCACAACTACGGTTGGTTTTTATTCTAAGATTGATGTTATTGTAGGTTTCAAAAGGTTTAACCCTCATAGCCCTGGTCTAATAACACTAGACCCCATAAAGTTCAATAGACCTCATAAACTTTATTGGCCCCCAGCAAGACTCATAAATTTTGTTGGACGCTATCGAGTTGGTTGGATTCCCTTAAGTTCATTTTACCTCATCAAGTCCATTTGACCTAATTATATCCGTTGGAGACCATCAACTTCAATGGACTCCCTCAAGTCAGTTAGACTCCATCAGGTTCATATAACGAATACCGAATTTCTTTAATTATCTATTTTAATTGTTATTTATTCAGATAAAGTAAATTTTAATACCTATAATTATTTGTGATTTTTCTATGTTTCAATGTTAGGATATGCTACGGTTCGCTAAACGCCATATCTGATGTCAAGTTTCTCAGCCATAATGACTTTAAGGTGAAATATTAATTAAAAAAAAATACATTTCTATATAATATAAATATAAATTGATGATTTTAAGTTAGAAAAATAATTGCCTAAAATGTTTCAAATAAACATGAGAAGTAGTGTCCTTTTATTAGTAAAATTGGATAATTGTCAAAATAAGGTTGATTTGATTCATAATATTTTACAATATTCACTTTTGTGTTTGAGTTTTAAGACAAAATAAAACTATTTTTTATGGAATTATTATTTTAAAAATTTACAAATCAGTTAAGTGTTCTATTAGAATTTTCTGGAAAAGGTTAAAAAAAGACTAACCAGGATTAAGAACAGTGAACATGTTTTACTGATTCTATATTTCAAAATGGATTTAAACACTGTTCATTGTGTTACAAACAGGAAAAATATGAAATTATTTAATATTTGTAGGAAGCCAGATTTCGATTTTATATTACGGCTTTCCTAAAATTTAATTAACTCGTTAAATATTTCGCACTCCGTTTTGATCCATTTAAATAAGTACATGAGATAAGCTGACTAATTTGGGGAGAATATCTAGAAGATATATTATAAATATTATAAATAGTATATTGGAATACGTCATGTCCTTGTTATTCTGGCCGTGTAGAGTAAATAAGTGATCAATAACCCTCGTATAACCCTCCGAATCCACTTAAATGCTGAAATCAAGTAATTCATAATGACGGCCGCGGACAGAGACAGAGAGAGTCTCTTCTTCAGCAGGAGGTCATCAAAATATGGACAGGGGGGATAACATTAAGTGTCGCTTTGATATATCAGGAGAACGAGGAGGAAACCGTATCCATAGAAACACGATGATTGCAACATCGAAAAATATGCACTTAATATGTGCATACAGGTTTGCCAGAATAACTTTAACATAATAGAGGCACCATATTTTTTGGATTTTAAAAAGTTGCTGTAAATATTTATATACCTTCCAGAAAATTATGTTGGGGGAGTTAAAAGTCATTTTTATTTCAGATATTTTTTAATTAGTCTCAAACTCTTTTTAATAACAATTTACATGTATAAAATAGCTGTACAAATAAAAATCACAATAATTTTGAGTTTACAACTTAATGCATTAAATGTACCGACTAATCTTATTACTCTGTATTTAATCATTCGTATTTAACGATAATCATGGCCAATTATGTGTCTTTAAGTGCACAAAAACATTTTGTTCTTCAACTTTGGTACTTAAACTTTACACGTACACAGATAGCCTATACGTCTTATATATATATTGTGTCATTCGATCATAATCACTAACTCTTTAATTTTAGAGTGCTATATAAAATTTCTTATATTTTTCATTGTTTGTTGATTCGGTTACTGCAATAATTCGGAATGATAATAAAAAATGTCGTCTCTATTTCGATTGTTGACTTGTGCCATAGTGCTGCTCGCTTTTGCGGTGCTGTCTTCAGAAGGTTATTCTGACAATGCCCGTAAAATTGCCGAAAAAAACTACCCTGACAGTCCTGTAGAGCGGTTTGTTGCTACACATTTCGGAGATAATTTACCAAACATGCGCGATGATTTGATCAAACGCAAGAACGCTGGCGAGGGATTCTTCAAACGTCACTATAACGCATGGATGACCGGTAGTAACTGGAACTGGGGTTCTTCCATGAAGAATGTCCAGTAGAATATCGTAACTCATAAGTCCATGAAACGTGTTACCTTTTGTAGAACGTATGCCTAGATTGACTTTGTTGATTTTAATGTTGAACTTTTTAATATTTATTTATCATAATAAAAGTCACTTGTATATTATATTCCACTTATTTAGTATCAAACGAATTATTATATATTATAGTCTATTACTCATTTTAGGAATAATGACAAAACGTGGGTAGTTTTTAATGAGATGTTTATGTACATATTTATTATATACTACTGTGGCAATAAATATTGTAATTAATAATTATTGAATATACAACATGTAATTTTATCATTTCTATATAAATCGATGACCTTCAATAATGATAAGGTATTTGATAAAAATAAATTGATAAAATAAAAATTATTAATATTTAAAATACATATAAGCCAAAAATAAAATATTTTAAAATAATATTTTAATCTTTTGCAGCCCAGCCAAATAAATAATTGATTCTGTATGCAAAACTATAACAGATGGACAACCCTATCTATCTGGAAGATCCTTTATTTGTGACTTATAATTACTATGCGTGATTAAATTGTATTTCCTTAAATTGTCTGATAAATTATTATATTATCGTAATGCAAATTATAATTACGTTCTGCAAAAACACATAAAAACTTATGTTTTAATATATTAAATAAATATTTGTCCTATTTTATAAAATATTTCAAAGTTAAAAAATAACCATGATAGTAATTCTTGAAAGAAAAACAATTACTTTAAAAAATGCTTTAATTTATTAGAAAATATATTTAACTTTTAATTTAATACTTAATGTAACAAAGTTCATACTCGCAATTATTTTAGTTTTAATATCATCGTTGACATAATTTGTGGAATGATATTCAAAAACTAAAACAAGGTATAGCTATCTATAATATGTCTAATTATATATTATCTGTCAATTTATATCATTCAGATAAGATTTGAAAGGTGTACAGTGAATGTACAATGAAAAAATATTGCTAGTTTAGCTAACTATAAGGTGTGAACTTATTACATATTACTATGAAAATCTTGTATGCAATATTTTGTACTTTATTTGTTTCTAAATTCATATTCATAACTAATTCGTAATATTTTGCGATTTTGTTTCAAATGTCAATGAGCCTATAACTAACATTATTTATAGGTTTTATTAACATAATGGACAACTGTTCATTTATTAAATATTAGGTCAATATTTTAATGTAGCTAATTACAAAAGTATACTATAAATTGTTATGTTTAAAGTATGAAAAGTAGTCTAAGCTTGTATCCTAAGAAAACACAGTTTGCGCTTAGAACTAAGTACTTGGTATCTATACCAATATAACACTACTATGATCAGATGTGTAATATTTTGATATATATAATATTTATACAATTAAAAGTAATTATTTGACTAAATGAACCATCGTAATTTAATCATTGATTAATTACTTTATAATAATACAAAATATTTTATTAATTTAAAAAAAAACTTAAATAAAAGATATATTGTACATTTTATAATTAACATATATTAGATAGAAATATACAGGTATTTTAAAAGTGATCAACGAGGTAATATCATCGATATCGAATCGAACCTGTGACCTACTCAAGCCAGCCTTATAATTTTAGTTCACACAAGTCTCTGAGGGAACTTCATGTTTTATTTACAGAAAATAATATATTATATATACGCAATGTCAAAACAATTTTATCATAAAAATGAGATGTTTTAAATTTTAATTATTAAAAAGTATTCAAAGGCATCGATGTATCTAAAAATTGACGCATAAACTTCCGCTCAGTCCAACTATATGCGTAATATTTTTGTAAAGGGGGGTGGGAGGGGGTAAATAATTTGAAATTGAGCTATGAATACTTTTTAGGTCTTGACTACCAACTGCAAATTGCTCATTATCTGACCACAATATACCCGGCCACATAAATGGCAAACACCTTCCCAAAAGAATGCCAATAAAAACATACCGTCAATGATTAAAATTTGATTAATTTGAAATAAAAACAACAACCGATAACGAAGTAAGAAATCCTAGTTTTAAAATAGTGAAATATAACAAAATAAACGGAATCAGTCAACATTATAATATATGTACGTACATTTACAACTAATAAGGGACTGTACTGTGCAACAATAGTTAACGAGAATAAGTCACACAGATAAATATATTCTAATAAGTATAAAACAGCGTAATGTCAGAATAATGGTTATATGTACACAATTATGTACAGAATTCAGGCAATAGAAAATAAACAAGTTCACCTCATATAATACATAGATAGCTTTAAAACAATGTATGATTCCACAGATGATGATGATGTACGTATTATATTAGGCTAGACTATTGTTACAAAAGGGAACGAGACAGTAAGATGATAATAGATCTTATTTAATAATGGAAATATGAGGAGTGACGTGTAGCAAAAGCGTATCTGATGATAACATTTAAAACAATCAATTGTATTTCATTCTCATACAATTTATACACTAGCTTGGAATCCAGCTTGCAACAGGAATGGCACAGTTTAGATAATATCCAATTAAAAGTATGAATGATCAATTAAACGCCACAGAATAAAACAATTTACTTAACACAGTGTTCACACTATAGATTAATCAAATTTGCCCCACCATTATATTGATTATAATCATCGATCTGTTCCTATCAGCATCTATATTTTAATCAATACGAGGTGAATTCATTAACTACATAACAACATCAACAAAAGCGCTATAAATTTACATTCTGATAAACAGAACTGAGTGACCACTGGACTAAATATATAATAACATGTACAGCAAGTAACATAATGTAACATGTTTTGAAGCAGCATTAAAAAAACATTTATCAACAGTTTTACTAACATACAAATCAAATTTTAGTCAAATTCCAGCGGCGATGAATTAGCAGAGGTACAACTAGTGAAATAATTGGTACAGGTAGATACCTACTTTGAACCAAAGTATAAAATTAGTAGTTTGGTTAAATGCAGGAATAGAAAGCATTACCAAACTCGAATTATACCATAAAACCTACAAGTTTATTTTAAAAATTGGCAATATTCTAAATTAAAATTTGTATTATCAACTTTTCTAAATATTTAAATTTATTAAATTAATTCAATTCAACCCAACCAAATTAATTATTATCTATGAAACATATTTTATTATCGAAAATATAGTTATAGGTGACCTCGTCGATTTGGGAATTTAAATCAGCCCCATATTTAATAACATGTTATAAAAAAGATATAAGTTCATCTTTATTAAAGAAAAAAATACTTTTTTGGAGTATTGTCTCTCAAAATTAACGAGCCCTCGATCCCATTGTCACACTTTAAAAAACCCTCATGTTATAGTGTCATTCTCAACATAAAACAAGTTAATTAACGGATCTCGCTAAATCTGTTGTCTTGGGATATTCTTTCAAACAGAAAACCTACAACTGTGACTCACTATAAAGTGGCAAAGCATTATAAGTTGCTATGGTGCCGACAATTAAATTACCACGAATTAACCTGCTAAGATTAGAAATGAAGTATAAAAGTTTATAAAAATTGATGTGTTGTATATTACAATATTGTGCTTCCAAGTAAGATATAGAGATTGAAGGGAGTTAAAAGATATGGACAATACGAATACTTGTCAATCAAAACATTTCTAGCACAGCACAACCGACACAGTTGAGTCACAGACACAGCATATCCGACGCAGTTGAATCGCAGACACAGCATAACCGACGCAGTTGAGTCACAGACACAGCATAACCGACGCAGTTGAGTCACAGACACAGCATAACCGACACAGTTGAGTCACAGACACAGCATAACCGACGCAGTTAAATCGCAGACACAAAACAACCGACGCAGTTGAGTCACAGACACAGCACAACCGACGCAGTTGAGTCAGACACAGCATAACCGACGCAGTTGAGTCACAGACACAGCATAACCGACGCAGTCGCAGTTAAATCGCAGACACAAAACAACCGACGCAGTTGAGTCACAGACACAGCACAACCGACGCAGTTGAGTCACAGATACAGTTGAGTCACAGACACAGCACAACCGACGCAGTTGAGTCACAGACACAGCATAACCAACGCAGTTGAGTCGCAGACACGGAACAACCGACGCAGTTGAGTCACAGACACATCACAACCGACGCAGTTGAGTCACAGACACAGCATAACCGACGCAGTTGAGTCGCGGACACCTTTACTCCTCATTGCAGCGCAATCTCGGCGGTGTCACCTCCTCACTCCGATCCGAGCTCAAACTGGCTCTCCCAGCAGTCACAACATCACCATCAACAGAGGAACGTACAACGCTCCTTCCATGGCGGAGGCGGAGAAGGTGGCACTTCTTACACACGTGTCGACACCGGGTTTGCACCTCGACATCGCGCTGCTGCTGCTGTTGCTGGTGGGTTGTTGAGCAGAGTTGGGGAGTGGACTGGGCCATTGAGGCCTGCGGGGATGGAGAGGGGGGCGGGGTGGTCTGAACCGCCATCTCTCGCAGGACAACACGGTGAACGATCGGAGTGGGCGGAGGTGCTGCGCATGATGTAGTGGGGTGATTTCTCGACGGTGTGGAGTATGAGATGGGCGGAGACATGACCAGCTGGTGACTACTGGTGGATGGAGGAGGTTGCTGGTAGTGGAAGGTTGTGGTGCTCTGTCGTTGAGTTGAGTCACGTGACATGCCGGGGGTTGGCTGCTGTGACTCTGTGGGCTGTAAGAGAGTAGAGACCAAACCGTTAGCTGATATACTGGGACTTGAGACCTACATTGTATGCCCACCGAGCGCGACGCAACGTGCCGCAAAAAGTTGATGACATACATTTCAATGAGCTTGTTTACACCTAACAAAAAACCCTAACACTTTTGAAATATTTATAGTTAAATTAATTTCAGCAATATAAATATTCAAAAGTAGGAACAAGTAAGCTAGAAAGCCTCTTTGCTACCATATTGAACATATTAGCAGCATATAAAGGCTACACAAAGGACGAAGACTATTCATACAGTCATGTCTATTAAACAGATATAGTGCGACCGTGGTCTGTTCATATAGATGGACATATCTCAAGAGTAATAATAGAAAGTGGTATTTCGTCGCGTCACGCTTAGTAAGCACTAAGATAATTTTTTCGCCGCGCGGCACTCCATTGTGCTTGGTGGGTGTTGACCTTTAGAATGAACAATTACATAGCATGTATTTAGCGGGCCTTGTAAAGTGCTACATAATTCAGACATATTTCGTTGGTTTGGCGTGTGGTCTGCTAATGAGACCTAATAAGGACAAAACAGCGCCGTCCCCATTTTCCTGCAGATGAATATGCTTCAGTAGTATATTTGAAAGATTTCATATATTGTGAGTTTTTTTCTTAACACGTATCATGTTAATATACTTCTTCAAATTAATTATTTCACAGCCTATATGAATAAAAAAATGGAATTTAATTATTTTTTATCGCCGGTGTAATTATTTTTTTCATATTATCATGTATTACTTTATATGAAACACATATGCACTTGCAACACATTAGAATGCAATAAAACAATATAAATAGACTTTTGTTCGACTAGACCGCAAAGTAACTGCCGCTCCTATCCACCCATACTCGGGAGGATTCAGAAAACTAACGTCAACTCAAAAAAGCGGATACGTGAAACCAACCTATGAGTATAAAATCTCAGGTTAAAGTTTTCGGATCCTTATATTATATTATAGTAAGGAAATAAACTGCATATAAGTCCGGGCATAAATCCGTGAAAATGCAGCCAGCGTAATTAAGCAAATGTTGAGGCCCCTGTGCCAGAAACAATAAATTCTTAAGACATAAATAATGAAGGAATGTCGCGGGGTATGAATAAGCGGTTACCATTTTAGAGATATAAAATAAAAAGTTTTACGTGGTTCTAATAAGCAGTAACAATTAATTGTTTACTTTGTCGGGATAATCAAATGTAGCTACAAAACAATAATTATAAAAGTATTTTTAACGTTGCTGAAATAATGAGAAATATTTTTCAAATCAGAAGTATAAATTGGACAGGACGGTAAAATTTGAAAATAAAATCTGTTTAAAAGTTAAAAATGTAACAACAGTAGTGTACCACTTCTAAGTTCAACTCACAAACTCAAAAGACGAATAGCGAGCGGGACCAACCCGGTGCTCCCCCCACTGTGTCGATAGCGCCGGTTCAGCTGCATCGTAGAGTGTCGGTCTGCCAGCCGTTCGCTGATTGGTCGCCTGCCGAAGTGGCATGTGACGTGGCCAGCCGCCACTGGCTGACACCGGCTGCGACGTCGTCTGAGACCGAAATGTGGCGTAGGACGGTTGACACTCCCACACGCTCTCGTCGTCGAGGAAGGTTGTCGGTGGTTGGCGGTCGTTGTGAAATGGGGACTGAATATTGAGGGGTGGGGGTAATAGGAGGTGAATTATCAACGTAGGAACTTCTCTTTTATAGAGGTGTGGTTCATAGTTCTTCAACGGAGAACGATATTATTGTTTCCAATGACAGTGATCGCACTCCAATGAGAATCAGACTGAGGATACAAACTGACAAAAGTACAAACATTCAACCCTTTGAAATAAATTAATTTCTATGTTTGAGGGTTTAACCAACCACTATGTTAGGGAATGTATTAATTACCGTCTAGGCTGTCAGAAACTTGGTACATCTATTTACATTCACTGTTGAACAAATTTATGTTCTACCTCTGATGTTATACTATTCAAATGGCTTTTTTGACGATTTGTTTGGTGTTTTAATAAGTACTACTTGCAATCCAGTCATCAATAGGGAGACTAGGGTACTTGATGAGAGCTGAATAGCTCGAAACCGGTAATGCTCTGTCTCTCTGCTGTTTGTACAGGTTTTGCGCTTGGTGCTTACTTATTATTGACCATCTGAATTTCCTAAATATAAATAAAGTTGTCCAACAATACAAAATAATTGTTCTTAAACATAATAATAGTAAATGGATACATTCTATTCAAATCTACTCAACAAATAAAAAGTATAAATAAAAAAGAAGAACCAGACATTATCAAAGCAACCGGACTGTCAAATAAGAAACACAATTTTATAATATCAGGATAGTTTAAAGAAAAAACCAACATTCATTACTAAACTTCAGAAAGGTCAAACAAAAGGAATGAGTTATCATCAAACAAGAAATATTATTTATAAAAAATGGTTACAATCCTAACATAGCTTGTAATGTAAAACAGGTCTCGAGTGATAATATGGCAAGTCAAACCTGTAGATTTAGAAGACAGCCTCCCAAATCCAAAAAAGCAGAAGAATAATTAGGGACAGGTCGGTTCATATAGAAAACACGTGTAACAATTAATGATATTAATAATAAAAAGGGGGAGAAAAGATGACTAAACAAAGGTGCGGGACTTTGGACCCTCGGCGACCAAATATATCAATTAGGAAATCAGGATTAAGTTTAATAGGCCCACTAATTAAATTACTTTCTTAAAAGAATCGCTTTGCATTTGATAATAATTATATTTTAATTTTTCAATTTTCACTAGATTTTCGATTGTTTGCAAAATGCTGACTTAACTCTTTGACATAGAGATGAGATTTTATCCCGGCAAACACCATTTCAAATTCATCAAGACATCTCACACTCATTATTGTGAAACACTGGAACAACCATGAACCCACCAATTAAGAAATGCCGCGTGGTCCATCAACAAATCAACTCCGAACATAAACATACCCGGATCGAATTGGCAGAACTCAACATGAATTGGTTCGTCGACGTCATCCGCGGGAAGGTTCTGCCTCTGTTCTGATAGATGATTGGTGGAGGCGGCATCCAATCCTCGTCGATCGAGACATCCCATCTGATCGGGCGCCTCGGCTGCATCACACTGCCGCTGATCTCGTCCAATGGCTGCTGGTTACTGAAAGTAACATTACAAACGTTCCTCAGACTATTTATTACTTTTCTTACCTCTTTATTCCTTTTCAGAAGATTATTTTTTCCTACTTTCCCCCTAAACCATTTTTGTTTTTTATCTTTTTGACACCCAAACACCCTTCACCACTATTCAGGCAGGTTCGATATATCGATGTGGTTTAAATAATTTTTTAATCTAGTAATAAATGGGAATAATATCTGCATATACTGTATATAAAAGCTCACATTCATTATGGATTAAACATAATTTACTATTATAATTAAACAAAAAAAGATACATAACTTTACAAAGTTTACCTCTCAAAACGTCGTCAATAATAAACACTCTTTATTTAGAAAACGTTCGTTTATTCCCGCTACATTCTCCAATCAACAAGTAAACGGAAGTTCAAGTCCCATCCGATCTAATTCACCAAAATAATCAATTGAAGGTTACCAATGGATAGAAAATTACATTAAAAAAGATACAACCATTAATTAGAACAGAATATAATCATTTGACTATCAATTCCAACTTTTACATGGCATTTACCAGACCTGGCGTAGTGGTTGGCCTCATCTCTACGCTGTTGCTGTTGATACATGTTGTCATGGAGATACTGATGTTGGTCACCACCACCAGTGATGACAGCGGAGCCCGTCGGCATTTGGGGACAACGAAATCGGGACCCACAGTGTCCAGAACTGGTGCTCGTCTGCTGCGACAGAGCTCCGACCTGTGGACTGGTTTGATGGTGGTGGCGTTGTGTGTCATAAAGTCCGCTGATGGGTCGAACAGAGAGTTCAATTTTGATATTTAAATTAGTTTAACTCATACGACACGGGATTGGAAACTATACGGAACCAATCTGCCCAATCATGTAGAACAGACTTTTTCTGTGGGTGAATGATTACCTTCCAGAACTCATAGGCTTGTCTCGAAGACGTTATGTAGTTGAAAAGTCTAGGAAACATTATTTCTATCAATTTACTAAGCCTTATAAGAAAAATTAGAGCTTTGGTTAAATTTCATATTATGAAATTCAAAACTAGGAAACTTTCAAGTGACAACCCAGGACAAAATTGTGACCGAATGATATGTGTAGCAACCTGAGTACCCATCAATTATTGTCATCAAATACTTTATAATATAAGGTTAACATTAATTATACATTTTAGTGACCTAATGATCTCTGAGAGAAAGTACATGTTTTAACAGATGTTCGCTATTCATTTGATACTTTTTTATATATTGAAAAGTAAGAATTTCAAATATATCATTTATTATGAAAATCAACTTAATTAAACTGTGAAATAAAAGTATTTTATGACTATCGAATATTTTCTTAAAAGCTGTAACCCGGGTTCATAGCATTATATTACTAATTTAATTTCCCCCGCTTTTTCTACTTTTTATTATTTTAACTTCATAAATTGGTATAATAATAATGTACTCGTAATACTAATACAATTAAGCAATACTAGTTGGGGAAATATGAATACTATTACAATATAAAATATTCCCTAACAAAAAATGACTTGTCTCTGATTTCCATGACAATTCTTAAATTCCATGACTTTTCCTGACTTTCCATAATTCCCTGACCGCTATGAACCCTGGTCACGCAAGAAGAATCGAGGTCAACACGCAAGCAGGCAAAGGCAAACACGCAAGAGCGCAGTAAAAAGTACAAAAGTTGTTTTTGCAGATAAATTATCATGCAAGGAACTGATTTCAGTAGTTGAGCAAATTACAACTATTCGCAAGCTGTAACTGTTTCTATTTGTCAACGTATTGTTATCGTATTTTGTTGTATCACACGCGGCGTTGATGCGTCAATTTTAGAATTGTGCAGTAATTTAATTAGTATTCTATTTAGTTGTCTATAGTTGTATTATATAATAATATTAAATATCACTATAATATGGATATGGAAAGATTTATAACAGATAATATTACTCTTATTTAAATCATTCTAAATCGCATATTATAACAATTACTATTCTCAAAACATTACAGACAATCTTATTAGTAGTATTGTACAGGAAGGGTCGATTCGACTGCACCACTTTGACCCCCCCCCCCCCCCCTATACAATATCTTGATAACTATAAACCGCATCACATATTCCAGGAATTTGCTCTCATGATGCCATTTTGAAGTACACTATTAATATCATATAGTTCTTATCTGAACAAACTCCACACAGTTACCACAGAACTACAGTTACATTATAGTAGACAATATGACCACTTAATCTGTAATCAATTTGAGACACATTCTTCTTCTTCTAAAACTGTGACCCTTCAATATTAATCTAACACTTGCCGATTGCAATCCACTCAAATATTCTCTTGAGTATTTTGTTTTTTAGTCTATAACTTTTGATGTTTAAAACTTATGATAACAAAACTTGGTATGATAACTCACCAACATAAGACAAATCGTGTCTACTTTTTCTTTTTTGTAAGTAGTATAACATTTTTAAATTATTTTTTTACATTGCTATGCATTAAGATCATATATTGCATGATTAGTATGATTTCAATGACGATTCTGACTAAGTCTAGTTCACTCAGCTTGATTTTTATACTTACGGGTTGATCAGAGGTAGTCTAATGGTAGTAATCGATCATTTAAGAACAATTATTGATTTCTCTCTCCAATATTATGCATTATGGTCATACTTTACATGTACATGCTCAAACGCAAATCATCACGCAAACGCAAGTAATGTGAATTGGGCTTAACATGTCCATTCATTATAAGATTTTTATCTACGATTTTATAAAAAAGTATTTAGATTCCGTTATTCTCTTAAAACATGAAAGTTCAAATTAAGAGTACTTATAGTTATAAGACATTAACTCATAAATACGACGAAGGGGAGAAAATAATAGTTCTATTAACTATTTAAAATATCTTAATGTTTGCACTTTTAAGATTTACTGTTTTTAATAATAGTGCCAAAAACACATCAGTATTATCCTATTACTGGTATTCCCCAATAAAGTTCCCTCTGTCATCGATAAGCCAACAGTAATAAAAAGCCTTTTATGTTTTCCCCTGAATGATAAATCAAAGCAGAGGTCACCAATAGAGATTAGAGAGGAGCCATTTGTAAACTTACCGCTCAGCTGCCTTAGAGAGAAAGTTGTCGATAATTTTTTCAACATTCAGGGAAGGTTGAACTCGACTCCTTTTACTCGAACTGAAAGACACATTAACACCCAACACATAAAAGACATCTAAAATACACAAGACAGGTAAGATAATAAAAATAGCCCATCACCATACACAAAAAGCATGTCAAGGATAACAACACGGTAAAGTCCCAAGTTAAATAATTCAAAATAAAATGGTCAACTCATTATTTAAAAAAGTAAGGTAAAAAGTAATTATTGATATATGTTACTGATAGTAGTATATAAAATTATATTTTAAAATGCTTAAAATGTACATTTCCTTTATTTGTGAAATTTTTTAACAATTTTACATAAATAAATTAACATTGCATGATTTAATTTTAAACTAATACATAAACTTTCACAGAAACATACATAATTTTCACATACAAACATAAACTTGAATCCACGTTAGCGCTTAGTAATTGCACGTGTTAGCGACAAATATAGACAGTTGATAATTATTATAATTCTTATAAACAAAATGATAATTTAAAATTAATCGTGTGATTTATCATAATTATTTGAAATTATATATTAGTGCCGCTTAGTGGAAAAGTCTGCAAAGCGCATAATAGGTAGTTTTTTTAATTGCTTCTTTTATTTTGAAACAGACAAGAGCCAGCAAATATAATAGTACATTCAACATTACAATGCATGCTCAATTAAATTTAGGTAGACCTATGATACACTAATCTGGATTTGTTCCGTGGAGAGAGGGGGAGGGAGGGATACAGGTACCTTAAAACGTGTCAATCTGTTTTTATTTTCCAAAAAATTAATCAATTAGTATCATTTCTATGATATGATTATGTCATAAACTCCAGTTAAGAAAACTATGGGAAAATAGCCATATAAGCTATATATTGACCCATATATATGCTATAACTTTTGATCAATACAATCAATTGACCTGATTCTTTTTGCATCTGATTCCAGATCACGAGATCTATAATAGTGTGGTATATTTTAATTATTATACTACTTATATAAATAGGCTATAAGTAGTATCCTAATATCATCGGCAATTTAGAAAACCCTGGGGGGGTTTAAAATAATTGAATAATAACACAATTTTCCTAGTACGTTAAAATATTCTAAATTATATTTTTCAGTTAGATAAAAGTATTTTAGCATTGAGTAAAAAAATCAGGGTTATACATCACGTCGTTCAATCAAAGTTAATTTCTTTAAATAAAAAATTGGTATACGTTCCCCCCTCCACGTACGAAGGGTTAATATAATAATAAAAGAAGCTAATATTCTAAATAATAATATAAATTAATAAAGTTGCACAAAATTTGATGTTGGATGGCTGCATATAATATATGATATCCTACCCAAATACAGAAATGTTCGTGAAAATATAGAATTTAAATCAAACTTTCCAAACAAATAATTTATAAGATTATATTTTGTTCAACTGATGAATTAAAAATATTAGGAAATTTATTTTTATACTGATAATTCAATAATCCTTTAAAAAAACGAAAACAACCACTATACAATAGCTTTCAATCTTTATTAATAAAAACTAACGAATTTTTCTATATAATAAGAGGTTACAAAGGAGTAATTTGCGGCTTGATCGTAAGGCTACACAAATACATGCTTATATTATGTCATAAAATGCGCATAAAGGAACCCATTGACAAAAAACAATAATAACATAATTTTAAAAAATCGATCACTTCATACAGAAATATAACAGCACCGATGAAATAATCAATAACATAAAACTCATCAACAACATTTACCCACCGCCCGGTATCTCGTTGGCTTTGAGGAAAACAGCTTCCAACATCAGGGTCTCTATCCCTGTAAAACTGTTGCTATAGGCAACCAAGGGTATTAACAAGGGTGCATCAACATCTAACCTGCCGTTTCAAATATAATATAGGTTAACATATTCAACAGAGGACTATAAATATAAATATATATATATTTAATTGATTGATTGATGCTCAGAGTTAAAATTAGAAAAGTTGCTAAGCACCAGATTCGTGTATTACAACATCAAAAGTGTGAAGTCCCTTAAACTGGACAAACGATGCACATCATTGCAAAATTAAGAATCAGTTTACCGTGTCGATATGTGATTGCACTGATTAGAAGAACCGGAGACTAATGCGGGGAGCCCATCATTTTTTGTTGACCTTTTAATTGTTTAAAGTTGAAGCTAATGTTACAAAATGTATGTAAACATTGAATTGAGAACTAAATAATATTGTACTGTTGATCATATAAATAAATACAATATTCAAATTGATATAATCAAATGTATGCTTATTACAATTAGGTAACAATAAATACATCGTTGACAAGTCCTTCACTACCCCAAGAAAATATAGTATTTTTAAACAAATCTCCAAAAATCAAAGCACAGATTGCCTCAAAAAACCGGAAAATCACATCCCTAAGTGTATATGATTAATTTGTGATTAATACAAATGAATGGTGTGCGTATGCATACGCATACGCATACATGTATGTATGTATATGTAAATAAATATATATGTACATGTAAATGTATATATATACATATATGCCTATATTGATATATATTTATTTAATATCTATATTTTTTATCAATATAAGCATAACATATATTCAAACAGTTAAGGTAAAATATCATATTGGCAGATACGATTTATATAATCAACTTTAAAACTATTTCAAACAAAGAAAGGTGATATTAGCAACAATTATGTGATACTAGACTTTCATTCCATGTAACATTTAAACATGGTATACAACAGACTAAACTTGCAGCAGGATAAAGGAAATGAACACAATGAACACAAATGATCATTCATAATTTTACCTAATATTTTAGTTTAATATTAACGCAATAAATTCCTCAACTGATGCATACAGTTTCCATTCATCTTTATAAACACAAAGTATGGTGTACAGCTACAACTTATTTGCGTTAATAGTAACTTTCCAAATTAAAAGTATTCATGTATTTCATAAAAGTATTAGGAAGACAAGAACTTTCATATACAATATATATATATATATATGTCATAGTCGACATTTACTAAGAAAAAGGACGACGGTCCCTTTAAAGATGGTAGAGATTATTATCAATGGTTGAAAATATTATGAATACTTTCATTGAACTAATTGTATTATAGATCTGTAGCAAGCTATGAATCATTCCATTCATCTGACAGTCTCCTCTAGCGATAATGAAATCAAATCATATTTCACAAATTACGTAAAAATTGACCGAAACACGCTTTTTAAATGAAAATATCTCATTTCTATATTTTATTCATGTTCATAAACAAATATGGATAATCTAGATACAGAAATATATTCATATTATATATATAAAGATGTATCGAATATGTTAGAAAAGTTTAAATAAATGTCACTGGAATATTTCGGGGGTATACACTATACTAAAAAAAAGTATACAGTAATTGAAAGTGATTTAACATATTTCATTTATTTATTTCTTAATATTTATATACAATATTAACAAAGTTTTATGACTTTTAGAAAATCTTAAAAGTCAAAGGTTTTTCACTGTTTTCCATGATCCGCATTCTAAACCATGACACTATAATTCTAAACCAAGACTCTACACTTCTAAACCATGACTCTATAATTCTAAACCATGACTCTACACTTCTAAACAATGACTATATACTTCTAAACAATGACGCCATAACTTCAACATGATATTATGATGACACAACAACTTACATAATTGCTCCGAAACTGACCAGAGACCACATCCGAAGGTTGTTGATAATCTTCTGGCTTATCAAGACTCGCCCAACCTTGAGGATAGTGTCTGTAGGAAGAATCAGGTGTCACACAAAATCAGAGTGGTGTGATCAAATCACTTAACCCACACTCAACGGAAAATACTATTTACGCTTTCTGAAAGTGATAGCCGGTTCAATATAATAATGAACTGCAAAACAAATGAAGGAAATGGAAAGCAAAGAAATCCAATGTTGTTATTTAATATAAATAATTATTTAAAAAAAACTCTGTCAGCTGATCGGTAGTATTGAAATATATAATTTATTTTGAATTATTTATGGTCACAGTTATTAATGACAATATTTCCATGGTGTAGACAGATATTAGAACGGAATGTATGAGGTTACAGGATGAATTTCTCACATGGTTTTTGCTTCAAATGTTACAGCATTTAGGTTTTAGATTGATCGTCTAATTTTAGAGTTGCCATGGATTAAGGATATAGCGCCGTGGATTAAATGTTCCTATAACATTCATAATAACCAGCAACAATTTTTGTATGATTTACTATACTATGCTACTAAACATACATACTGCTTCTGGACATTAAAATGAAGAACATGATACAAAATTAATCTTTAAAACAATGTCTATGATTTTCAAAGATTGGGGTGGATTCTACGACATTCCCAGTATGTAAAATAATAGTATAATTAAAACGTTAGCATTTCAGCTCTTCTCAGTTTACTTTAAATGTAACTGTTTTTATTACGAAAGTATACGAGAATTTCTGAAGTATGGTTACTATCAGATCACTATTAGAGGAGTGACACCGTACAATTAAACGATTGCCTACCTGTCGGTAGTTCGTTCAGATGCTTTACCACCACTCTCATTCACCGTCGAAGGTAGAGAGAAGGGCTGAGATGAGGACTGAAGTTGAGCGGGTTGTGCTGCTCCCCGCTCGAAGTCGTAACTACCAACAGCTGCTGGCGTGAATTGGCTCGCGGATCCATATCTTGTCCGAAATAACAAAGCAGCAATACTTTTTCAAAGTATTACAATAATTTTCACGAATAACAAAAACATTTAAAGTACAACATTTAGTGAAATTAACGGAAACAAAAAGAAAAATATATTTATAAAATTATAGTATGACTTGATAAGAACTTCATATTTCTATTATTATCTCCAGTACATTACCAAGAGTAGACTGTACTTGATATTATTAAAAAGTATTATTTAATAAGTATTATTTTTGGCAAAGGTTTCATTTAGGTAGTTTCATATTTATTTATACCTTTTAGATTTTAGAATGTTGAACGCCATAAAAACTAATTTTCTTATAACTGAGTTTTAAGTTATAATGCAAGGAGACATTATTAGTTATGCATATTTAGATGCATAATACAATTTTACATATATTTTGCAGTGACAACGATTTCATTGACGGACTTTAACTTAATAAAATATTAATTATCTTAATTTCTTTTTTCAAAATGCATGTGATTAAATTATTCAATAACAATTTCAAAAAGCATAGAATTAAAATAATATCGGGCAACATTATTCAAATAATATTTTTTTGCTATATTTGTAAAAAAAACGTATACACTCTATGTGTATAAAAGATATCATATTTTTTTTAATAATCACTCAAAAATATATATAATATTATGAATACACCTAAAAATACAGTCAAAATCATCAGAAAGTTGCTCAAAATAATATTTTATTTTAATTATATGCTTTTTGAAAATGTTATCGAATAATTTAATCACACGCATTTTGAAAAAAGAAATTAAGATAATTAATATTTTAATAAATTAAAGTCCTGCAATAAAATCGTTTTCACTGCAAAACATATCAATGAAGATTATTAATACATGACTAGCGATATTTAATAAACTTTGTATTTGAAATTGAGGCTAATTTAAAATGATATAAATTAACATGTTTTAAGCATTAAATAATTTGTCGGCTTTACTTACAATACCTCATCGATAAATTAGATCTATTTTAATATAATAGAAATATCCGACAACACAAACCGATAGAAATGTGTAAAAATATATTTATTTCGGTTTAAATAAATTAATTAAAATTAACGCTACGAACGTAAGAATCTAAGTATATAATATGCCAGAAAAATATACACTTTATTTTTAAAATAAAAACCTCTCTAATTCTCACGGGTAAAAGCAATCAGACAAATGAAATAAGTAACCGTTTGAAAACAGTAATCTCTCTACTTAGTCTCTTTAAGTAATTAATATAATTGATATATCAGTCTCATACAATTATTTATATTGATAAATTTAGGTAAATTTATGTACAAAAACATTAAAATACTTATTTATATAATACATCTATACATAATATAAGTTTAACAGGCATAATACAAATAATATAAATATTGAAATATATATATATACTTACGGATAAAAAGGCGCGACAAAACGTTGTTGATTTTCTAGTCTGCGATTCATTCACTTTTAATATAAACTGAAATGAAACCAAAAATTATTGGTTTAGTATGTACATTTTTATAAACATACAAATATTATTTTTTAAACATAGAATTCCTCCTCAATATAAATGCCATGAACACGCTTTCGTGAAACACGTATGGCACTAGTAGTTCGTGCGCGATTAAAACAGCATAATTTTTCATAGATAATAAATTCAAAAAAATTGAAGACAGCGTAGCAACAAGCGTATTGTCTTTGAAGACGAGAGCAGATAATGTACACAATACAGACGATCGATAAAAGAAGAATACAGCAGGCAACTACAACGCACACAGCAAACAAGAAAGAATCCATTGTATCGAAGGATTTAGAAAATGATAGAAATCAAAGGATTGTCGGCAAACTTCGTATGTTCAAACATCGAACAGAGAAATTCATGTTGATTCGTCGAGGCGTCGTCCCAATATTTTCGTTTTAATTGGGAAGTTTCCTCGTTTCTCTTCCTTCCTAGTTTATAATGAACAGGGTATAATAACTTAGCACATATATATTTTCCACTGATAAACTAAATTGTTTACCATTTACGTAAGTGGTTAAGATCAGCTTTTATGCAGATGGGTTATATGTCCGCTTAGGGTGTAAATGTCAACAGTGGACACTGCCTTGTCATTTCCCGAAGATTATTTAGCAAGGAAATTAGATGCAGTGCAGAGAGGAAACAGCCATATAAACAGTAATAGTTCTGATAAAACTATAACCGACTTATTGAAATTGTTGGAAATTATTGCATTGCCTTATCTTACAATAACCACTTGTATAATTCGATTAAAAAATCGATTGACAGTACCATGAAAATGTCCCAATAGTAATTTTGATGTAATCATTAATTGACCATTGGAAACATTATAAATCGCCTAAAATGTACAAATGATGATAAAATTAACTACTTTATCTTATACCAAAGGTTATTACGAAAGTATCAGAAAATTAATAACAGTGAACTATTATTGAACAATATGAAGTGAAATAGCGATAGGCTAAAACTATTTCGAAATGAAACACAACATAATCATATAGTAGAAATTATGCTTTTTTAAATGACCATATCGTCCACACAACAGTACCAGGAAGCTACAATCTTCAAGGTTTGAATATATAAGGTCCCATCCCATATAAAGGACTGCCAAGTACGTCAGAATCTACATTGAGTCTGTTCATCACTTGGTACACTAATTCGTAGATGATCTAATAGATGTGTATCCCCTTGAGTATCTCAATTCCAGAAAACACCACTTAGAGATATCCTAGTGATTAAAGCATTCTCGAAACATAGATTTCCTACTAACCCAGCTAATTCTGCAAATAAATGCAAATCTAGTCAACCATTTAAAATGATTATAAGGTTAAGATTGGACGACTATATTATAAACAGTACATCTTTTGGAGTTTTAGGAAAGGATGAAGTAGCAGGGTCAACAATTTGTTGAGATGCACTTGTTCTTTTCTTATGAAGGACATCTCGTTGATTTCTTATATCTTCAAGTCGAGTACCTAAGTTAGAAAACATGTTCGGGTGTTGTGGGCTTCGGTCCTAGAAAAATGTTCTGCTCATTTTAATATTTTGTAGTGCCATCTGGTATTACATCCAAATGAGCTTTTGTAATGCCATTTGATATTACATCCAAATGAGCTTTTGTAATGCCATTTGGTATTACATCCAAATGAGCTTTTGTAATGCCATTTGGTATTACATCCAAATGATTTTTGTAACACCCTTTTTCCAAATATGTAATATCATATGTTAAGGCAACATTTTATAAGGGTATTTCGAAAAATAGCATTACAAAATTGAGTGTAAGGGATTCTTAGTAGTCGTAAGAAAGGCTAGGGCTGTAAGGTTAAATAGCATATTATGTTTATTTTATTTGTGGAATATGAAGACTGCTCGAATTTTATTGCAAACAATTGTACAAAAAAATAGATAGGTACAATGCCAAATGTAGGTTAGTGAAGTAATACAGTTAACTTCGCGGAACAGTTCGCGCAATTGAGAACAGCTCCTCCTGGTGAATTGTAATAATTCAATTGGATTCAGTATTTCCATTAATAAATAATGCGCGGTTAAATGTCCCACAGTTGATGGGGTACCTATTTCACACAATGTTTTGTACTATTAAATCACGTTGTGTTATTGTAGCTCTATGTTCCTGATAGATGTGGTATACTATTTAAAATATTGCACAAAAATCTCTTTTAAGCCGATTACGGAAGAACATTCCAAATCGAAATATGGGACCTACAAAAAGACATCGAATGTTGGAGCAATAAATCTGACTATCTGACTATTGTTAGTACAATCACACTCTTAGATTTTGCAGTACTTATACCTGGTATAACAAAATGGCTGAGTCACAGTGGATTAGTTCTCTAAATATTCATGGTCACATATACCAACCCAACCTAGTTTTAATTATGAATGCAATCACAGATGATGAAGCACAGATTTCTGTGATACGGGATAAATTATCCTTTGCAATAACCGCAAGCTTTTTGTAATTGAACAAATGCCATCAAAATATTAAAATAAAATGTTTCATTATGAACATTTTGAACATCACTACTGAATAGGTTCAAAATAATTCAACGTGTATAAAATTTATCGAAATCATCTGACATCGATAATGACTCGCATGTCAATTATTGTTGTACACTTTTAAAGTAGTTTACCACCATCCTATTATATTATGTAATTCACTTAATTTATTTACATCACTTGATCTGTACATGTTCAGTACATTTGAAACAAACTGGCCCATCATATTCTCCCTAAGGCAAGCGATGTTTTGCAATTAACCGACCTGAAGACTTCTTGGCCTGTGACCAAATTCATTATGCAAGGCCATGTTTCCAGGTAATCATATTGCTGCCAATTTCTAATTAGGCCCTGACAAAGCATCCTATATCATTTCTTATGGACTAGCACCTTACTTACTAGCATCTTACTAGCATCCTATATCATTTCTTATGGACTAGCACCTTACTTAAAGAAATATTTTTTGGCTCAACTAAAAGTACTTTTCGATTTTTGTAGAACTCTCTGGGCAGCTTGCCATTGCACCTATCTATGATTTTACCAATTGTATGTCTTCATCATCAAAACCATGGAGATGATTGTCTCAAATTAATATTTTTGAAGAAAGTAATTATAATTGGGATACAAAAAGTCAGAGTGAAGCACAACAGCTGTTCAACAGCATTGCAAGATTTGATTTCATTGTAATTTTTATGGTGATTTACCAGTACCTTTCTCATCTGGAAGGAATTACTGTCAAATTGCAACTCTCTGCATTGGATGTATTAGAAGTGCGTGAAATGGTAAGTAAGTTATTAAATAGTAGGTCTTATGTTGACTTCATACTGGTATTTTATACAAAAAACAATGAAAAAGTAAAAAATCAATAAAAATGAATAACAGTTTACTTCAGTTGATTCAATATAGGTCACCTTCTCTCATAAGCAAGTTGTTACCTCCTACCCATAGAATATTGTTTATGCTCTGTGCTTCTATCTACCTTCTACCTACACACTGTCAGCCATGCATTCGGCTAATTTTCGCATTTTGATTAGCCATTGAGCTGTTGACTATTGGGAGTGACTAGTAACTATTCCTGCATAAACGTTTTGTGTTTTCTTTTTACTTAGAATAAAATAACCTTGAGCAGAAGATCTTGCAAAAATAAGCCCAATGTATTCTGCTACATCTGCAGCGAATTCACCATTGTTCCGAACAGGAATCCAGTTACAATCTTTATAAAACGTGCTTACTATGCTTATTTTGGTATCAACATGGGTGACCAGGACAAAACGTGGGCGCCACACATGGTATGCAAGACATGCACCGAGTATCTGCGTCAGTGGACCAGGGGCAAGAAGAATTGTCTGAAGTTTGGAATTCCAATGGTTTGGAGGGAGCCGACACACCATGGGACTGATTGCTACTTCTGCACTATTAATTTGACTGGGATCAACAGAAAGAAACGGAACAGCCTTAGGAATAGAAGTTACTTAGGAACATACTTAGAAATTCCAGTACCTGTCTATGGAGAACTTCCTGTCATTAGTGTTGAAGATTCCTCCTCTGTTAAGGGAAGTAAATATGAAGTGGTTTTTGAAGATGATGCTCCACATCCTCTTTCTCAAAAAGAGTTAAATGATCTAGTTCGCGATCTCAGCTTGACGAAGTCCTCTGCCGAACTGTTGTCATCCAGATTGAAGGGAAAAAAACTCCTCTCTGACAGTGTTCGCATCACCTTCTACCGCAGCAGGCATCAAGAGTACCTCCGTTTTTTCTCTGACGATAAGGACTTGGTGTACTGCACAGCTTCTGCACAAGCTTGGAGTGTCACAGTATCAACCCGAAGATTGGAGACTGTTCATCGACAGCAACAAGCGATTGCTGAAATGTGTTCTGCTGCACAACGGCAACCAGTTTGCTTCTGTACCTCTTGCTCACTCAGCTAAAATGAAGGAGAAATATGAGGCGGTGAAGTACGTGCTACAGAAAATTCATTATGATCTGCATGAGTGGTTGATTTGAGTTGATCTGAAGATGGTGAACTTTTTGTTAAGACAACAGTCTGGGTTCACGAAGTATCCATGCTTTCTGTGTATGTGGGATAGTAGGGACCGTGCTCAGCACTACACAAAGAAGGACTGGCCTGTTCGAGAGGAATTGGCGCATTGCTGAGCAAGAAATGTCATCAACAACCCTCTGGTGGTTAGAGACAAGATACTCTTCCCACCTCTGCATATCAAGCTCGGCTTGATGAAGCACTTCACCAAAGCTCTGGACAAGGATGGTGGCTGCTTCACTTACTTGTGCCATGCTTTTCCAGAATTGACAATAGAAAA
>JAUZND010000309.1:0-14238 GCA_034780555.1 Coelogynopora nodosa | reverse complement strand
AAATTGAATAAATTGAATAAATTGAATAAATTGAATAAATTGAATAAATTGAATAAATTGAATAAATTGAATAAATTAAATAAATGAGTATGTAACAAGACAATTGTTGGAATTGCAGCACACTTACTTCGTGTATATAAAGTACTGTTTAACGCATGAGAGCTTACTTCAATTAATGATTAATAGTTACTTACTATTCTTTTACAATTTAACGCAAAAAAAGCTTTTACTACAGCGGAAATATTCCTATAAAAATCGTGAACCTACTAAACTGAAAAGACAAAAGGATTATTGAATTAATCTTCATGGATAACGAGGAAATTAAATTCCCAATGTTACCATGTTTCATGGATATGAATCAACAGACGATGTCGAACAAGAAAACAAACTTAAATCATTCAGTGGCAGATAAGAAATCACAATCAATATTTGATATAAACATTAGTGACGGTAATAAAAATATTTGTTTCAAAGCAGAATCAAAATCAAAATCAACTTCACTAAATACAATAAATGGAAATAATCATGTACAATTGGTCAATATTGGATACTTGAATTGACAGATTAACTCAAGACACTCACTCATATTCTCTTTGATAAATACATTAACATTTAATTATTAATATAATTTCAATTTATTTAAATAAATATAGTTAATTAAATCCTTTTAACTTTGAATTATTAGTTGATGTATTGTTATAAATACTAGTAAAATACTAAAATAATTAATTGACATTTAACTTTTATTAAGATAAATAACTTTAGATACATGTAATCAGGTTAACAATATAGAATTCTGGTTACAATTGGATTGCGGATGCTATATCATAAATAACAACAATATATATATTTATAAATAAAGGGTGGACTGAATTTGTGATATCATGGATGAAAGGATAGTATTGATAGTATAGCCACTACCGTAATTAAGCCAATTTGTCTGGATTAAAACTATTCAATGTTATATATATCTTCCGCCAACAACTTTTTTCTAATTATTCGAGTGATGTATTATTTATTATTGAAAAACGTTATTTAAACATAGTATTGCTGTTTTATAAACTCTCTACTGCTGCTATCAAAAGTAGTATGTTATGTTTTATAACTAATATACGGTATGTATATATTTGTACAATTCTCTCAACAATAACAAATATTTAAAAAAAAATTAATTTTGGTTAAAATAGCATTTGAATTTTTGCAAATCGTAACATGTTCAATTGTTATTTATCAATTATTAACTTTTGTTTTCTGTTCAGTGTCACATTTTTAATCATACAAAATGAATACAAAAATTTAAGAAATTGATTATTACACAATTTTAAACAGGTTGGTTTTAATTAATGAAAGAATATAGTTTTGTATTCATTTTACATTAATATATTCATATTTCCAGCCATGTTGTACATTTCTTTCCAGCTTGTTATCATTCCTTTCTTCAAAAACAAGAGTTAACAAACTAACACATTGCCTATGCATTGAAATAATACGAAGCTAGAGATGGCAAATACGAGTTGATGGAAGTATTATACTTTTTTAATGATTTAATATTTACCCTATATATGTGATTGAAAAGAGAATATCCAATTCGATAATTTTAGACAAATTCTACCAATTGAAACACTTAATTGAAAAATGATGTAGTTTTTTATTTCTACAAAACACGCTTTTAAAAAAAAAGTAACTTTATTACAAATATTTTATTACTGACGACACAAATATCTCCTAATAGTAAAACAAACAAAACAATTTTATCCAATAATTTGCTAAATTGAAAATAATATAAGACAAAGACGACATGGAAACAGCAAAATTGCTAACGTTCATTTTTAAAAACTTGACAATTATATTTGACTTTATTGGCCTATTTGGAAATCTGGTATTATTTCTGACAATGATATATTCAAAAGTGGATTCACAGATGACAACCTTTCTTCTGCGACATCAAAGCATGTTGGACTTTTTTATTTGTTTGGTAGCTGTTATCCTTTTACTTCAGCCAAAAATGTGGAATACGGGAAACGAAATATTTGACCTACTCGTTTGTCGTATTTGGCACAGTCAGTTTATATATTGGACCTTAATTTTTATGAGTGTTCAGAATCTGCTATACACGGCAGTTGATCGATTTTGTGCAGTCATTTTCGCATCAAAGTATCGAAGTATTCAACGAAAACTGAAGATTGGTTTCTTCATCATTGTTTATCTTTATACTTTAATAATTGTGCCCCCTATTCTACTTCAGGCTAAATATTTAAATGGAACGTGTTTCGACGAAAATCTTTTTTCTAGTGAAACTGCAAAAATTTTATATTTTGTGTACTCTTTCATTTGGTTTTCGACAGCTTATGTGGTTCCCACATTTATACTGATTACACTTTATACAAAAATAGCATTGGTACTGAGAAAGTCAGCCATGAGCAATGTGAACGGAAATGAACAATTTCAAAGATCCTCTCGTCGTTTCACTGTGACCACTTTTGTTGTTACCATCATTTTCATTTTTTGTATTTCATTCGATGTTATTTACATTTTTTTTTTTTTTTATTTATTATTATTTAGCGTACTTTGATATTTTATACAAATAATTGTAAGTGATATATTTTTCAAAATCCATTAAATTAAATTAAAATTATACATAAAAATATACATGTTGTGCATATTTTCCAAATCTTGAAAATATCTCTCCACCAAACAACTGAACAATACCGTTTTTGTCCTCACCCCCTTTCTTTCTTTGTGGTTTCTCCACTAGTACGTTGCGTTAGTCGGGCATAGTCACCCCTATAGTCCTTGAGGTCATTATACTCTATTTAATGCAACCCAGAGTCATTCACACCCTCACTCACCCTAAATAGGTTATACTGTGAGCAAAGGTAATGATGGTTAATAATAATAACAACTATATATACACTAATATAGTTCACCTTTAGCTCAACTTGGCAAATTATACCATGAGATATAACCATGTTATAACCGTTATTCTGCCTGTGGGTATATAGTCTAATTTTAACAGCTTATAAAAAGCGGTGTAGTTTACATTCAATTATAAAATCAATTATGAAATTGAGAAGTGGTCACTATATTTATATTCCCTGTGAAGGTAACGAAAAACTTTAATGGATTTTAATAAGGAAAGTGACGCAAAGAGTGTATACACTTTATAAATATAATTTTGAATAATATGTTTACTGAACACAATGATAAATAAAAACAAGTAATGGTCACTGTGAGGAATGCAGGAATCGCCTTCTTAATGAAAGGTGAAAGCTTGTTTTTTTGTGTATTAATTGTAATAAACTTTAAATTTAATTGTGGTTTTTCTTTTTCAACAGAATTAAGTTATTCTGTTAAAAAATACTATATTTATTATGAATATGTATATCAATATATTAGTAATACAAGTTAATTATAGTGAAATAGTTTATTATTACGCTAGAATTATGTTATTATAGAATAAAAATTATAAAAAAAATTACACATATCCTCTCATCAGCTGTACCATAAAAAGTAATCTTGCAATTGATTTTATATTTTCAAACACGGTATATGCAGCCTGTATCGATTTATATGATTTCTAGAAACTTTTAGAAAAATACGTCTGCAAGGTTTACCTCAAGGTTAACGAGGTATACCTTGCAGACCTCGAGGTAAACGAGGTAAACCTTGCAGACCTCGTTTAAATTGTAAATCTTAGAGATTTCCACACTGAACCCTTTGGTCCGCCATACTCGTATCCAAACTTCCGCGTGGCCATTCAATGGAAAAAAGGAGATCTTGCCAAATTTTTAATTAAACCGGAGAAAAATATTTGAAAATAATTATTAGGCTACCAATGAAACATACTCATGAGACAAACAGAAATATCATTTTTGAATAATGACCCAAACTAAGGTACGATAATTGGGCCCAAGATCGTACATATTTAATTATGTAAGGGTCTATACACTCCTTGGCCTTCCAGCCCTTGGTAACAATTTTATAACATATCAACCGGTTGTTTTATCAGGTAGCGTCGCAGCGCTTAATATTTTCAAAAGTCAAGCTTCATGTCGTCAACTTCAAAGAATTGAAGTTCGTCATCCGCAAATCACGATTCAACTCAAAGAAGGTACTTAGGTCAATATTCCTTATGACACCTGAACGAGGGATTTCCATTTGAGTGCCAAAATATATCATTAAGTCTATAATTATTAATTTAATCCCAAATTATATCGTGTTGTGGATAAAATCTGAAATTCCATTGTATTAATCCTATAACAAATTTCATATCTAGGCCTACTTAATAGATTCATTATAAAGATTTTTATAGAAATTAAAAATTATGATGAAATATTGAAATATATGATATTTAACGACAAAAAAATTATTTCATTTAAGAATATTAAAACTGAGTAAAACTCTTGAGCATTTATTTTTTGATTAATAAATTATCCATTTTCAAAAATAATATAGCATTTTATGGTTTACAAAATACATTTAAAATTAATATAAATATATATATTTAAATTTAACTATTTTTTGCAAAGATTATATTTCAATAAAAGTATTATTATAAATACTTACTCAAAATTAAAAAATGTATAAATTAATTGAATTAATCTTTGCTAAGTTTAAAAAAACTAAATTATCCGCCACTTTTAATAAAAAATTAAAAGAATGTGATATTATATTTAAAACAAATAGTAATTTTCATAGAATTAAAAAAAAATACTCTTATATGAATATTTAAAAGTAAAATAAACAGATTTTTTGTGTATAATTAAAGCAAAACGTTTATGTAAAATAAATTTTATAAGCTTAAACTAAAAAAAAGAGAGTATAAGACTACAATTACATAAAAATCAGATTTAAAAATGTATTACTTTAATAAAAATAATTTATAATTACACAAATATTATTAATTTGATGTGAGCATGTAGAGCATTACTGGAAATTAAAAATAACTAACAACTACTTTAAGTAATCTTAAAAAACAAAACAAAATTAATAAATGTAATTATTTAAAAAGTCTATAACTTTTTAAAATTATGGTTGCTATGGATGCATATTCATTTCCATGTATAATTATTATGTAGAGTAAATAATATTAAAGTTTTCTTTAAATATATCTTATTTAATTAATCTATTCAAAAAGCATATGTACATAGAGTAAACATTTTTACTTTGTCATTTTATGTCAATAAATAAACCGGTTAAAGTATAAGCAATAGTTTTTTTATAATATTTTTTATAATATTTTATTAATTTTTAAGCATTTTTTTATTAATATATATATCTCATTGACTGTTAATCCCAGCGACCCATTTAAATAACTATCCCATTGGCTGTTAATCCCATATATTAATAAAAAATGCTTAAAAATTAATAAAATAGAAACCACTTAATAATTATAATTTATAGGTTTTTCTATAATATTATTTGAAATCTTTTTTACATGCGTTATAAAAATAGTAGAAAAAATAAAAAGTATGGAATGTAACTCATTACATTTATTAAAAGAATAAGTAATTGTATCAACCAGCAAAAACCCAAGTCGAAAGAGGTAAATGGACAAACAAACAAACAAACAAACCTTTCAATGACTTAGTCTACTTAATTAATATCCTAATCATATATATATATATATATATGTATAAAGCGGTTATATAGAAGACAAATTGAGAGGACACAAACCTTCGTATCGATGAGAGACTGAAGTGTCTGTGCCTGTCGAGCGTCCTGCAGGAGTGTTTCATTCTCCTTTTTGAGGTGACGGTTCTCCTGAAGCGTCGACTCCAGTTCCTTGATGAGGTAGTGGGGAGGAGAGGTCGGGTTAGCAAACATCGATAACTCACTTGATGGCACAAAGCATTGAAGCGATTAGTAGGCTAGCGCTGAGCCGAGCCGACGAATTGGACCAGAGGACGGAGTAGACGATAATTATATTAATCACACAAACAAATGATCACTCTAACGACGCACGAAGGAAAGGCGCAGTACTGCACTGCAATTAACTAAACTGCGGTAATAATGAGGTGGGGGAAAGTACACGACGAGTAGACGTCACAGATTCAGTAAGAGTTGCCTTGCTTTTTTTGGATGAACGTAAGGTAATTCCCCGGGGGATTTGAGGGGTACGGGTCGATTAGGCGACGGAAGAGAGAGGTGGAACCGGAGGGGGGGAGGGGGGAAAGAAAGAAAGAGGAAGAGTATGCAATACCAACTTGATCTGGACTCGGAAGGGAACGGTTAAAGACAGATATTATTAGATGAGAGAAAAGGAAACGAGAGTGAGCCGAATCAATGAACCAGGGATGGTAACTGGGTTGATTTGTTTGATCCCGGGCGACAATCGCGCTCAGATAGGTTGAACCAAAAAGGTAGACGATGTTGAGAAGGGGAAGAGAAAGAACAAGATAATGTTGTTATTAGCAGTGGAGAGAGAGGTTATCAGTCAACCCCGTTCCGTATTGTTTTAGCGTGCGGGAACCAGTAAAATTCCTCAGCGATCGTAATGAAAGGTGATAGGGGGGAAACAAGTTAAAATCTAACGTAGGGAGGCAAACAACGCACTTTATATTCTAAGATGTTGATGTGCCAAATTGAAGGAAATTTATATCAGAAAGGAAGAAAATAAAGTGGGACTTTAAGAAATAACACGATTTAATACTATGCAAGCCAAAAAGAGATAAAATAATTATATTCCGCTGTACTGGTTGGTTGAATTTATTGATGTTTATTGATTTTTGAAGATGTCAATACTAAGATTTTTTCAACTTTATTTGTCATTTTAGCTTTTATTATTAATAATAAGGCAAAGTTATCTAAATTTACTTTATTATTTAATTTAGTCTGTACAAATGTGAAATTGATTAGAAAAGTAAAATGTTGAAGCCATTTTTAAAATTAATTAAAATTTACAAAATTCTGTAGAAATAAAAATAAAGATTATTACAAAAAGTAGTCACGTTTCCCTGAAAAATATAATCTTCAGAGAAAAAAAATAATGCATTAAAGAAGTTTATAGAAGAACTTTAAAAGAAGTATTGATTGGATATACAATACAGTAAATGTACCATAAAAGGATTGCTATAATATAGAATGGTAAATTAAAATATGAAAATAAATGTATTAAACATATTAAAAATATATTATTATTTGACAATGTTATTAAATAATTGACATAATCGATAATCAGAAATCTTAGAGCTTGGAAGGACGATCATATTATTTCTCTACAGATTATTATTATATAATTAAAAGATCATGTGATATCAGTAAGGTTCTTTTGATTGCTCATATTTGTTACACAGTTATTTAATTTTGATAAATGATCAATTTTTGTTAAATGCAACAATTTATTATCAGTATATTGACATATGTATGTAATTTAGGAAATAAGTTATAAATAAACATTGTATATAAATAGTAACTAGTCCTCTTAAACAATTTTCAGAATAGGTTATATAATAATTTTCAGAATAGGTTATATAATAATTTTCAGAATAGGTTATATAATAATTTCCAGAATAGGTTATATAATAATTTTTAGAATAGGTTATAATAATCAGTCAGATGATTATTTGATATCGTTAATACTAATACGTTAAACATGTTTTGAACATATATGAACGATTTTTCGTACCAATAATATTCCAATTAACTGAATTTCTTTATATAGGCTACATAGATAAAGGTAGAAATTCTTATATATTTTTCTGTTTCAGATTTCGTTTTCCTACTCAACTAAATCATATTTCTTTTTGCTTATATATCCACAATACACTTATAAACATTTGACTATAATTGAAATGCTATTTTTATTCACTGCGTCGCTAATATCATGACACTCTATAAAGATTTGAACGAATCAAAAAGATCATTTTTCGATTTATCGTTGTGCATCGATATTAAGGAATTTATTTATGCCAGAAAATTATTTTTAATCATTTGAATGTAAGTAACAAATCTAATTAAATACGCTTAGTTGTACAGATAATTCTCATAACTTGAAAAATATATAAATATTATAACAATAATAACAATTATTATAATTACAAAAAATAAATTCATTTGATCCAAAATATGCAAATCTTATAAATTCAATTATTAGGGTTGATTAACTACCTCCGCCGTAAATAAGGTACTAATATTTAAATTTGAAATTTTAGGCCTACATTGATGCGGATCACAACATAAAACGATTTCAGACTATATATATACATTTCAGGTGTATTTTTCACACTGTAATTCAAGGCTAATCTATGATTTCACATGAGTTTATAATGGTTAATAGGATACATACGTAGTTCTAATATGATTGTCTTACAGCTGTGAAAACCTTTTTAAATAGAAGATATTTAAAACCACAGGTAAATTAGGATATTTAAATGTTAACTAGTGTTATAGAAAATGTTTGTTTTTGAAATCAACCTTAAAGTCACTAATGCATACATTAGTATAATTAATGAGCTAGCAAATAATTCTGATGCTTAATTATTATTAATTTTGAACTGGTTTATAGACATCTAAAAATTCAAGTATTTATATAGATAGATTTTCTGTGTTCCAAGAGCATAAAATAAAAAATAAAATTATAATAATAATAATTGTTGTGAAATCCAATAAAAAGTTTAATATAAACATCCAATCCACACTTTATATAAACAGTCCCGACTTTTTTGAGTTATAAGTTTTTGGTGAATACCCTAAAGAATCAGTTTATTTCAATATTCTATTTCATAAATCAAAATCTCGAAAATTAATTTCTTATTACTATTACATGCTACTCGTATAAATCGAAAACTTTTAACATATTCGAATTAGCTTTTACAGTCTAGTTAAATTTATTAAAAAGTATAACTCAATATAACATTATTATAATTCAATAACTGTTGAGAATTACAATAAATTAAAAAATCGTCGTTGAAAAATTTAACATAGAATGCAATTCAATAATATTATATATATATATATATATTAATACATTTTAAATGATAGAGAAGGACCAAGCTAACCAAAAAGACAACAAAAAATAAAATGTACTATTGTCCATAGCGTAAACAGTAATCAACGATAAAAAGATTACGGTGACATGACATAAATTTATCAAAATAATCTAATAAAGCAACAACCAGTTTAACATAAACGGGAATATTTAGGTTTGATATAAAAATATTAATATAAGATTCCTATTATTGTACGTATAAACAATGAAACATTCACTTGTATTGCATAATTAATTTAAATAAAGTAGCAATACTTCATATTATGAAAAAATAACCGAAATAAATCTTACATATATATTATTACTGTGTTCTCCGTTACACCTTTTCAATTGATACTCATCATCACTAAATGAAAAACAAACTATTCAATTATTTTATAATATCCACTTTATAAAAAATATTTTGCTTCTGAAAGAACAAATAATAATAAAAAGGAAATAATATGCTTTATGACTGACATGCCAACGTATAAGGAAAGTTCATTTTGTCCATACAGACCAGGTTAATTCTTCAAAATATACGTATACAATAGTAGAATAACCCTCCAATGTTAAAAAATAATGTAATAAATGAAATTCATAGGCGAATTGGTTGCTAATATTTCTGAATACGTATGCAACCTTTTCCCTAAATTCACTTTAAGAACGGAACATCGTACAGAGTCAAATGTTGTGTCAAAATGTAGTTCTCGTCAAAATAATATTTTTTGCGTTATTTGATATTTGACCTACTTTCGGACTATTTGACCTTCTTCTCTATGAAATGGTATACAGTATCCTAAAAGCTAATTATTACAGAAAGCACGTAATATTGAACTATCCTTAATTTATTCACTACCTCAATTTGACTCTGTACAATGTTCCGTTCTAAAAGTGAATCTGGGGATGAATCTGAGGATAAATATGGGGAACCGGTTTTGTATACGTAAAAATATTGCTTTTAAACGGGTTTGTTGAATCAAAATGAACCAAAAAATTAAAGTGGATTTAAGCTGAAAAATAATCGTTTGTTTATAGAATTTCAAATGAAGACCGTTGTTGAAATCCTTTGACGTTATTTTCTGATACATTACTTAATAAATAAAATTTATTTCAAAAAGTTAATTAAAAATCAGGTATATTTTAAGTTTATAATAACGTCATTATTAATCATTATATGTGGATATTATAAGTTTTTATTTTATAAAATCTTGTGAATTTAAAAGTAACAATTTATTTTTAATTACCGATGTTCGCAAGACACAACCTTAAAGATTATATTTTCTGCTAACAAAACTGAACTTTAGAGAAAAAAATCACATCCATAGAAAAAATTTAAATCATTATCTGCAGGCGATATTATAATTTGAATGTGAACGTTTCATATTACCTGAGGGACACAATTCGTGAACCGATGAATTAATAAACGGAGATATTTCACATCTATTTTACACTTTTAGGCATTAAAATGACAAAAAAGACAGAATAAAAAGTAGTTTAAAGATGAAAAACTATAGGTTAAGGTTAATTATTGGAATCATTAGAAGTTGATAATTACAGATTAATAATATAATTATATATTCATAGTTTACTAGCGAGCTTGTAGTTCACGCTAAGTTTTCGGAAGTTCTAAAAACGATCTTATATTAGGAATTATTTGCGATGTTTTATTCCGGAAAACAGGACATAATTATAAAATAGAAGGTATAGTATCTGAAAAATATTGCAACATATATTTGTTTTTTCTCAAAAAGTTTAGCTTTGATTGTGTTATCAGGTTTATTTTTAAAGCAAAAGATTATCATTAGTTTCATTAAAAAAACTGTATTTTTAGATAGAATAAATACATTATGTAATTATCGGAAGACAACTGGCGTATTTTAGTAAATCATTTTTTAGTATACTGCTTTTAATTTTTTTTTAATTTCCATTAATTTTTTTTCATAAATTAAATTTTGATAAATAATTTGGACAGACTTGAACACTGAATCAAGAATCAACATTCGCATAATGTTAACAATTTTTTTTATAATCATTCGATGTATCGTAATAACCAACTATATAAAACAGAATTTTAGAAACATAGAGATAAAATGCACATTGGCAATTAAATAGCATGATGACAAATTATACAAGTTTTAAATTTTTCAAATATTTTATAACCGCAATTTCGATACGATAAACAGTAGTATATATTTTATAAGTTATTAAAAATGAAAATTAATGTGATATAATAACAAATTATTAAATTTAAAAAATTTAAAATTAAATGAATACTTTTTATACTATTAGTACAGGTCGTAGCAATAATTAATATAGTTATATTCATATTTACGAATATTATGAATATTAGTATTTAGAAAATGAACATTTTATCCATTTTAATAAATAAATTGAAAGAAAATATAGTAAAGGGTATTGCAACATTGTAAGTTGCCATTATTATTTTAAAATATACACAATAATGTATATAAAGAAAAAAAGCTAGGTTAGTTTGCCGCTGTTATTCATTACAGAAAGTTGTTTTCCATTTAATTTTAAAATAAATAATTGCATATTACCTAATCATCTATGAATAAAAAAATTTGCAATTGTAATAATAGTATAAAATGTGTAGAATTCGATAAACATCTAGAGGTAAAAATAAAAATATATATATTATGAATAAAATACAGATAAGAAATATTTACAAAGAAAATACATTTAAATATAATTCCAACTATTTATGATTACATATATCTCAATTAATTAATTAAATCAGTTCATTAGACATGTAATTAAACTGCAAAACTAAATAACATCAGTCTCTGCCACAATTGGTTTAGTCGTGCTAACAAATAAACAAACAATGAGCCCTGAAAGTAATCAATCATTTTATAAAGTGTATAGGTCTGCAACGGGATCACAAAATAACTGCCACAAATTAACTGCTACAACCGATGGAAAAAGGCTCAATATCATTCGAAGTCAGTTGTGGCCTCGGCAAGATATACAATGAATTATGTTGTTTTCTTGTATTTATCAATTGTTGTTCTAAATTTAATTTTTTAATTAATTAATTAATTCAGAAGTCACGAGCTCTGTCTGTAAAATTCGACTGACTTGCTTCACACTGTTTTTCATTTTGTTACGTCTGTGAATGATACGAGAAGTGCTAGATAATATGATGTGTGATGCTTATTCGCTTAAATGATTTAGAATTTTTGTTTAGAGGGGAACAATCGTTTGAAAACAACACACATATTTCATGCAAAGGGACTGTTTTATCGTGCGTTTGAAAATCTTCAATGCTCACTGAGAAATAGAATATATAACCAATTAGCGTAATTGCCATATCATGGACAAATCGAGGTTACTTCTGCAGCATAAATAATTATCAGTGGGTTATTTAATGTACAATAGTGGAGAAAGAAGTTGAGCAGTACATGATACCAAATAATATTTATGTGGACATAATGCACGAATAAACTTGGAATATTACTTTAAGTAAAATATCTTTACACTATGCAATCAGTGCACGTCTGTGCGGGAGGCAGGGTTTCGAACCTGTTCAGAGGCTACCATATTCAGCAACATGCAAGCTACCAACATTGATACCTCGATCACCCCCGCAAAATCAAAACACACTATCCAGTCACTTACTTCAATTGTGCTAGTCACGACATTTTTCGGTATTGTTTCTACTTTATGCATTAATTCAATCAAACAAAATAAAACCCGCATTATTATTTCAGACGTTCTAAGCTAAAATATTTGTCCACTTGCTGTTGGGGAAGAGTTGAGGCATCACTTTCAAAACGAAAATTGATTTAAACCTAACTAAATTCAGAATAAAAAAACTTGAAACGCGTGAAAACTGCCTCCAACTTTAAAAACACACGTTCAGACGGAAATAACTTCCACAGACCGGATTGAGCATTACTTTAGAAAAAATAAAAATAGTATAAATTAAAAAATATATTATTATGAAAAAGTTAAAAATACTTTAACTAATAAATCAAATTAAAAATGATATGTGATTCTTCTAGACTATTTTAGTCGTCCATTTGGCCATCCACTGTAAGTTTACGGGGGATAACATTTCATGACACCTGTATCTTTGAAAATATAAAAATATAAAGTTAAAATTCGAATTGATTTTATACTTTAACTGGGAAGTATAATTAATAAATTTAAAACAATATGAATCATTTTTATTAATAAAATCAAATTATACATAATTAAAATTTAATAATAAATTTTTAACAAAAAGCGGCAAAAATAAACATAAACTGTAATAAAATGGTTATATTTTATAATTTATTATATTTATATTATATTTATAATATTTATAATTTGTTTTCTAAATTACTTCTTAATTCATTAATTATAATTAAACAATGCAAACAATAATAATTTACACTAACTATTAATAAATATTACACTATAAAAACTATTTTTTTAAATACAAACTACCAATATAGACTTTGTTGATCTAATTTGTCGATAAATACAGATAATACCAAAACAAAACTTACAATACATCCTTATTCGGTGCCTTTTATAAATAAATTACTAGCTATTCATATACTCCCATCACATTCAGTTTCATTAATATTATCAACACAAAAATCAAGTACAAATTTTATTTTAAAGAAATCAAATTGATCATGGTAGAGACGTTCAATAGAGGGCCTGATTGTAATCTAAAAAATAAACGTTATACAGATCCCGATTGGTTCCTTCATTAAAATGATTTTTTTTTTGAAATAACAGTAAATAAACCTCTCCTTTAGTAAAAATCCAATTTATGGATTGCAATACTTTTGGCTGTGCGTGTGTGGTATAGTAAGCTATCTACCTAATTCAATTATTTCGAAACTTTTAGTAGAGCAGCTATTCACTGTAAAGTTTATTAAGGATAAAACAAGTTGTAATTTTATCGTAAAACAGTCTCACAAGGAATGTGAAATAAAAATAATCATTAATACAAAATATGAAAAACTCTTAAAACATATTAAAATGTGACTCTAATCAGCTATATTTGAAGTTAGTACGTCAGATAGTACCAGTTGAAGTATATATAGTTGTAATATATATGATCTGAATTCACCAAGCATGGCTTAATTCAATTATCCTTAATGTGTTCCATAATTCCAAAAATTTATTCTGTATTTAATTCAGTGAAGCAACTTTCATATCAAACACAATATTTATACAGGGTGTAACAAAAGTAACGCAACAAAATTAAAATACCAAATTGTATTCAATTATTAAAAACGTAATACGTA
>JAUZND010000308.1:0-14240 GCA_034780555.1 Coelogynopora nodosa | reverse complement strand
GGGGTCATGGTCTATTTTTAGCCATGACTCATAAATCTATTTATAAGTGAGTCAGAATCCACTCTTCCTATACTACTTACTTTTTTAAATCTATGGTGACGTTTGATGATGTTTTCTGTTAATGTATGACTACAATTCCACTTATCAATTTCGAAATAAATGTTATTAGACGTGTAGTTAGGTTCATTGTGTTATTTAATCTTAATAAGTCCATGGTAAAATAAAATCTTATTTACATAGGTATTGAAAATCAGTTTTTTCCATTTAAAATTTTTATTGATCTATCAACAAAGGTATTAAATTTCGTCACATTAGCCACACCAGGCTCAATACTGACCTTGAAATTCTGTGGCTCTCAGTCTCTTTTTTTCTCTCTAGGAGCCGTTTACCACAACCAGAGCCATCTACGCAGACTCATATTTTGCCATACCTCGAAAATTGCACCTCTCTTCAACAGTGGATATCCTGTCATACTGGCAGGTGCCTTTAATACCCTTGACCATGAATTAATCATAGAACACACCGCTCTCATTCAAATCGTCGAAAAACCCAGAAGAGGTCCTAACTTCTTGAACAAGATTTATCAGATTACCCTAAGCTACGTCAATATAATTGTTACTAATTAAATCCACCTTTAAAACAAATCACCTCGCAATCATCGCCAATAACCAGGACCTCAAAGTCACGCTCAATAAAGCCAGGGAAGTACACATCTTTCGTCAAAGAAGACTAGCTAAAAGTGCATGCTACCGAGAGGATCTCTATACGTATCCATTAACTTTCACCTCCGCCGCCCCTTTTAAGGAAGAATGCGTTAGTTTCTACCTTCATCTCAATGGGTTACTCAACAAATACTTCCTTATCAAGAGAGGAGAGTAACAACCCCTTCGAGTGATCCAATCTTCGTGACGCCCTCAGTGAAAAAAAGTTTCTCCGTACAAAGAACAATCTCATGAAACAATGCAAAGTCAAAGAAGCTTCTGTTATCTCTGAACAAATAAGAAAGCTCATCATAGAAAAGAACGCCTCAACACTAAAGTAGTTGGACTATAAAACGGACTCCAAAACCATGTGGGAAAATGTAAAGCAGTACACGGGAAAGAGTGCAGTAAACAAATCCTAAAATAATGTCACGACCAATGACTTAAATGAACACTACGCTAAAAGATTTACCGACAACAATTATATACTGCCCCACTAGTCAAGATCAGCGTTCCCGCGCAAGAAGATTATCTAGAAGTGAGAGAAGTTTGCAGTGCTTGTCTTAGCAAATTAAAGCGCACAGCAACAGGCCCTGATGACATCCCATCTTGGTATTTGAAGTTAGGAGCCGATTACTTTTGCAAGCCTGCAGCTCATCAATGAATCTATATGAGACAGTCTAAAGTCCCTGACCCAATCAGTCCTGAAGACTATCGACTAATTTCTCTCATGTCTATAACAAGAACATAAAATTAAAGACTAGTGGTTCGTAAACTCGTCAACCCCCCCACCTAGCTCCTCTACACGTAGAAAACCCTACAAAATATGTTCACGTACCACGTAATGGTAAGCGAAAAATAATCAATAAATTGTTGAAGTTATAAATATTCTCAATAAATATACAATGAGTCGTGCATTAATATTAAGTGATACGTTGGTTGCTATTGTATAAATCTTTGGTTGAGATATATTGTATCTTTTAATAATGTGACTATATTAATATTTAATAAAGTTACTAACGTAATAATATTGTAAATTGTACTGTAGTCTGCCATGGCCTATTTTAAATATACGAATTAATTTCTAATATTGAAGGAGCATCAATTATTGAACATATTTAGTAATAAAAAATAATAGAGCGTAGATAATTATTGTATAATTAATGTATTTATAATTACTAAATATAACTCAAATACAATATTTATTTTAGAAAATAGCTTTATTTAATAAGCATAAAACAATTGAAAAAAAAATTGGAAAAAATATTAAACAAACATAAGTAAAAGAAATACACCAAAAACGTTTTATATATCACTATGCGTTTGATTGTTGAATAATCAGATTTAGTTCAGTTTGTGTGAATATCCCTGCCACTTTGAGGCCGTAGATGAGTTCAAACTTGGCGTTTCCAACGAATCGATTTTTGAGGAAAATTGGAAGTCCCCGCTCATCGTTGGGAAACGCATAACAGGGAACACGGATAGTTCCCAAAATCTAAAGACAAGAAGGAAACTTCAGTACAAAGTGGTCTACCATCGATAAAGATTATTCGGAGATCAAAAGATTACAAAGGGTATGTCTTCTTTTTTTTGCTGGACCATGTTAAATAATTGAATTTGATGATTATGCAGAGACATCGGAAGTGTTTTACTTACTCAAATATAGACTGCTGGACGCCATTTATTGAAATGCTTGCTCTTGATTTATACAAAGTTAATCAAATGAAAAAGATTTATTTATTGATAACGCCATTATCGCCGACAAAATGCTTATTATACATTTTTAAATAGTCAATGTCATTCAATAGTCCAATATTAATGATTTAATACTTAACTGTATAACCCCAATAATAATAATTTTATCCGATTATGATCTAATTATTTAAAAATTATATTTATTATAAATCGCTAAATGACCATTGCATTACTGTCAGGGTTTTTATAGATTTTTATATAGCTGATATTTATAGTCAATTTAAATTTGCTAGTATTGAGAATGTAATTTTCAAATAAAAGAAATTTGTGGCATGTATGGAAAAGACGGGAAGATCATTAATTGCTTAAAGGGGGGAATTTTGCAGAAAAGTAGTCTTTTCCATACATGCATAATAAAAGGTAATTTTTCATTCCTTGCGAAAAAAAAAACGCAATTTTACAATCCGTAAAATAGATTTAATTTTTATTTCCAAATTAAGTGAAAAAACAGTTATAAGGTCTCGAATTAGGATGAACTGGTTATATTTAAAAATATATAGATAACGTCATTTAGTTAATACTATTTAGTAACCTATGATTGATCGATTAAATATATCGACTTTCCCTTTCTCGACTCAAATAATAAAATATTGTTAACATAACGAATGATAATATCAGTGCATTAGCCCATAAATAAATATAAAATTATCATACGATACTTAATTACAACGAAAATGATCATAATGTACATTAGTTTGGCGACTGTTTTTATTCTGATAGCGAATTTGTATGCCCAGAGGCAACAGAAAGAATGGCCAATTGTATCATCAATTGAAAAAATGAAATGTTTAGTATTGTTTGAAACGGACGCTCTGGAAGAGTTCACCAAAGCTCATATTAATCTCAATTTTAGATCGTTTGGTCAACCTCACGTCATTACCTTTTTTAACAAACTTGAACTGCATTATAAATATGCTTCAAAGCCGTATATCCACCATCCTTTTAATCAGTATTATTTGATTCGACGTTTTGCTGTGCAGTGGAAAGAATGGACGAACACAACAAACGTATGCAAATTTATATCATTACAATCATGGTGTTCTGCAATAAGTTTGAGATATAACGAAGCTTTACACTCTAAATCATGCTATAACGCTATAAACTATTCCCAGGTAGAATATGCAATACATTCTATCCTCTACAGCAAAAGCATATACAATTTTTCGGAAAATGTATTCATAAATGGAAACTTGTCTGGTATTGTCACACAAGGATTGACTGCTTATGATTTACTTGAATTCGCAAGTGTGTCATATTTTCATAGATCTAAAAATATTTATCAAAACCTTAAATTTTGGACAAATGCTGCAATAAAATCTCACCTATCTGTAATGCGAAATAAAAACCATATGAATTATATTTCTAATAATGATATCTTATTTCAAATTTTCAACAGTCAAAAACCAATATTAAAAGATAGTTCGTTAACAAAAAATCGTCTGAATGCTATAATTACAGCTGTAAATAATGAAACTACAAATAAAAAATTTAAAAAATCATTCCATAATTTAAATAATTTGTGTTCCAAAACTGTAGACACAGTAGCCGAAAATGACAAAAATAATGTTTACTGCTTTTACATTTATTGGACAATACCTTACTATTCATTTTGCGCTGAACTGCTCAGCATAAACCCACCAGTGATTATCATTCATGATTTTCTGAAAGTCAATGTTCTCGAACGCCTAATTTCTAGTGCTACTCCTCGACTTTACGGAGCAGGTGTATTTACTGGCGATAGAAATGAAACCAGTAGTCAGTACATTCGAATATCACAACATGCTGGTATTCCTAACGCTGAATCAGTAATTTTTAATATTATGCAGATTACAGGCTTTCGAAATGTGAAATCAAAAGATGCCCGGGCATTTTCGATGGAGCCGGTCAGCATGGTGAACTACGGTGTTCAAGGATACTATTTGACCCATCAAGATAACTACAACCACGTAAATCTTTCCGAGCACCCTGAAGGGGATAGAATGGCTACTATCATGTGGTACGCTACTGACGTGAAGGTAAGTATATACTCAGAATCTGACGTTTCGGCTACGTACGGACAACAGCAGCTTTTTTCTCTCTAACAGTTAACTATAACTTAAGAAAAGAAAAAAAAAGTTAACTTATATATCAAATAAGAAACTAATTAAAAATAACTTAGTATATAAAGTTATTTTTAATGATTAATACAGTTTTTTAATTAAAGAATAAAGATATTTATTTCGGATACAAAATTAATAAATAAAATAGTTAATACTAAGTATAACATTTTTTAAATTGAATTTATTGTGTAGGCTCTTGTGTGCCACAATTTAATACACGAAATAGAAAACATATCTCACATTATGCCAATACATACATAGATTAATTTGCAAAAAAATAATCAATTTTATTTTATCATTTTAAAATGTTTTAAAAATATTTTTTCATATATTTATAAAAAATATCCTCATATTTCTATATTTCTAATAGATATATCATAAACATATCGTTTTATCAATGCACTTTTTTTTAAATTTATTTTTCACGGCCCTCCCCACTACTCAACATTTCCAATATAGGCCGGCGGTTCAACAGTCTTTCCATCTATTGGAGTGACTTCCCAGCCCCAGCGGGGAAAGGCCCTTCTCTGGTTTAATATGATTGAAGGTCGAGGGGACCCTCGTCTTCAACACGCTGCATGTCCGGTGATCATAGGAAACAAGTGGATCGGAACTGTGTGGATACGCGAGTATGGCCAGGAACACATACGTATTAGTTGGAGGAAGGGCTATTCTTCGAGACATTCGTCTAACCGTGTCTTATCTAGTTTAATTGATCGGTATCGGTATCGGAACGACTTATTCTAAAAAGCATGTTTTTCACCTATTTCGCCAATCAAACTATGGAAAATCAAGATCTATTCTATGAATTTATTAAATTTGTTTTATTTAAGTTTATTTTGTCAACATATGTCAACAAAATTGCCTATGTTTGATCATTTTACAAGTTTTTAACATAGCATGTAGACGATTAACAAATTTATAGAGAAATAAATAGATTTCATGTATATATTTAAAAAAATAAAAACAAAAGTTTACGCATAATAAGGTAATATATTCCAAGTATCTCACCAATAGAATATTGCCGAATTAAAGAGGTAAAATATTAAAAGGCTTGTGGAGTTTTCTCAAATACTTAATTAGATAAATACCAACAATAAGCGCCAAATAAAATGCACAGACTTTAATTACACCCAACTTTAACCGAAAATAGATTAAAGATGCAAGAATAATGCGGCAGCATGCTTTAGCTAAATAGAAAAATAATGGAAATACAGTTTTAATGGACTATCGGATTTAATAAATAAACGGATTTCTATCCGACTATTCGAATCCAACAATTCAATCAATATACTATTCACAATAGTATGGTTAGTATTTTAATTCTTGCAGTTATACATCGTTCAAGACAGTTGTGGTTGAGAAAATTATAATTGAATAATCTGTATATAACAATATATTCTTAATATGTTAAATATAATAATGTAGCGTAAGCATTACATTGAATGTGTGTTATAAAAATGTTATCAATAAATTGTTTTAGCCCTAAATATGTTCATTTCATGTATTCCTTTTTTTTCTCATTATATTTATATATTTTATTGATTTCATTATATTTTATTCATTTCATACCTAGCTGTTTTTGTCCTTGAACTACTACGGCGGAAGATCAACTTAACACCACTTTTCAGACTAGCAATGCTGCTATATATAAAAAATTGAAGTAGATGATTTTTTTAAGAAGTAAAATTGTTTTGATATGTAAAACATTTTTTAATATAAATTTTTCGACATTTTTAATTCTAAAGTTGATCAAATTGATCAAAATTAAGCATATTAAAAAATCTTGACACCATAATATATTTTGTTGAAATTTTGTATATTTACTAAAATAGTTACTATAAATTTAGATCACATTCTTGAGCAAAATTAGTTGTGTATAAAGGCTTATTATGAAACAATTAACATTGATCTGATTCGATTCTATCAAAATTTACCAGATGAAGATTTAATTTCGAATATCATCTGAGTTGTTATAGTAATTATCCCAATTAGTTTTGTAATGGCTGTGTAGGTATTGAACGACTTATTCTATAAAGCATGTTTTTCACCTATTTCGCCAATCAAACTATGGAAAATCAAGATCTATTCTATGAATTTATTAAATTTGTTTTATTTAAGTTTATTTTGTCAACATATGTCAACAAAATTGCCTTTTGTCAAAGGTATTTTTATATTATTTAAGATTATATATTTATCAACTTTGAAATGAATAATTAATATGTCTGAAATGAATACTATTGTTCAAAATGTGTTATATAATGCTAACATGCGCGTCGGAATTATATAGGCTGCTTTTGACAATTTCATAAGGATTAGTAAAAATTAGCTGCACTCATTATATAAATATGGGTTCATAGTAGTTTTAAGGTTAAAATATATTACCGTTTACTATATTCAAATATATATATATATATATTTGAATATTTAATAATGAGTTTTTTAAAGTGTAAATAATTCAATTGTTAAATTATAAAACTATATGATTTTCATTGTATATACTGTTACCTGTAATACTGGTGTATTATTTATTATAAATAACAACATTTAAATCGCATCATATTTCAATGTGTTCAAAATTACAGGAATTAGAAGTTTTACAGAAATTAAAAATGTACACTCCTCGCCATTACCAACGTAACAGTTGATACATTTAAAAACAAGTTGGTCCCTGCATTTTTCATATTAGATATTTTGTGTGATATGTTAGACTGACTTTTCGATCGGTATCCTAACAATAAAATTTTCTTTGAAGTGATATTGATATAATTCTAGGTACCAGGACACTTTCCTTTTTTTTAAAGACTATATTAGTGATCTAATTTTGTTTTGAATAAATCAGCAAAATAGTTTCGACAAAACGATTAATGAATTAATGACTTAGGCGTTTAAACTTTAACTAATAATATTTTATCTGGTTTTAATAGATAATAAACATAACACTATAGTCATTTACAGAATACAAATCATTTACATAGAAATTAAAAATATATAGGAATATCTTCTTTATACTTGTCGTTTTTATATAGAGTTTTATATAAGTTTTTTGATATACTTTTTTATATAAGAGCTTTTAGTAGAATGATTCAAATTCTAAAAATAGCACTAATAGGAAGGAAGACACCCGGCCGTTACAAAGTTAGCGCGTGGAGTGCACTACGGAGTATTAGCTTGGAGTGCAGAAGTGATAAAGTATTCTTTTTTTTAAACTAGAAAATACTTCAAAAAGTCATTAAAGTATGAATATGTCGAATTATGCAATAAGAAATTAATGATAAATATAAATGATGACATAAAAAAATATTATGGCACCTGATTTCCAAAATCTCTGGCATGGACGGCATTCATTTCAATAATCTGGAAGTCGTCAAGAGTAACCATCCGAATGTAAAAATGCAGGACAAGATTTTCGCAATCATTTACGAAAGAGATGAGGTGATCCGCTTGGGTGAAACGGAGATTCGATGAGTTGCAAGCCACTTCTTCATAAAATTCTCGATTTAGTGCATCAACAACATCACGATCATCATTATCAATTTTACCACCCGGAAATCCAAGATAACCATCACCACGCATTTGCATCTGAAATGGTGTAATTGCAGGACGTGTTCAGCTTTTTAAAAAATCCAAGGAGAACAATAATTAATACAATTGTTACATTATATTTGTTTTACCAAGAGATACCAAGGTATTGTCTACAATAAATGCCATATACAGATACCGTATATATAAGCAAATTAAAGTATTTTGTGAAACAATTAATTTAAGAATTATTATCATATTTTAATATGGATAAATATGAGTCATAATTTGACAGTAAAGCATTACATTTATAAAAACTATATGTGTATAATTTATGAACTTTAGAAAATAAAAAAATATACGTTATCTAAATTGCCTTATTTAAAGTTATAAGTTAAATCATGCAAAATACAATGAAAAAGTAATTGTTTTTAAAGCAATATTTCTACAAAATTAAGACGTATATATATATGCTCGCATATATGCATACATAACTCGTATATATATATATATGCATTTATTTGTTATGAGAGACTGTAAGTGGTGACGTCAGTCTCTGTCATTGAACTTCAATACGAATTTTACTAACTGGATTGTTTAAATTGATTAAAAAAATTGAAAGCGGAGGTATTTTCTGCTATAATTATATCATGAAATATCGTATATTTTATACAGATAGATATTAATTTATAAATAGATTTAATTTTATTGTTGCAGATAATTCTATAGAGTCAGTAGTTTATTTATTTATTTAAATACTTTTATCGCTGCATATTATCAGTAAACAATAATATAATGTTATTAAATATAATTTCAGTCGTTTTTTAAGGATAACTAAGTCTTTTGATGAAATACGAAATAAAAGGTTATCATTAGTGTGATATTTTGAGAAAATATTGCATTTAGTAAAATGCAAAAAATGCATTTAGATTTAACACGATTTTTTAACCAAATTTGAATAATTCTTTACAGATTTAAATCCCTAAAAATATTTAGAATACTATTTTAAAATTCACATTCTTATATAAACTTTAATTTCTATTAGATTCGAAGTCATCTTGAGTCCTATGCATTTACAGAAGAAACCTGATGAACTAATTTTTTTTCGCCCATGTACCTACTATTTTTGTTATATATAGGGGTTTGGAAAGAAAATTATACGTACAGATAATTGTCTCAAAATTCTCTCGTACCAAATAAATATTGTGTTTTAATATTCTGATAAAATATTTATTTAAAATGTTTTTGACAAATCCCACTATTCTATATAGCAATTTTAAACCTATTTTCCTTTGTTTTATGACGTCATCAATATCATAGGAATTTAGTATAAATGACTTTAATTACTAACATTTTACACGGCAGTCTTAGAAATATTTATTAAATTAATCAATTTACTTGTACATAATTATTAATGTATTGAATTAATAAAAAGTACTTTTTAAAAATAATTCTTCATTGTAATTAACATAAAAAGTTGTTTATAATCAGCCTGATGTTATAAATATTTTTATGAAATATGAAATATCGATGAAAATTTGTTCATTTGATCATCAGGTGTGATCCCAGGAGGGAGGATAAGTGATCATCTACCTAACCTATATTAATTTAGCCTCCCTTGAAAAATGAAAAAGTGACCTGTAAAGGGGCGATTTTGGTAAGGATCATAGGCCTATGAGCAGGAAAGATATTGTTTGATTTTTTGCTCTCTTTTGTTGTAATGTTTGTAGTATATGGTTTACGATTTGTACGACTTCTCAATGTAGGCCTATAGGTTACAAAGCCGAAGCGTCGATATATTTGTAGAACAATGACGGAAGTCACATTTGTCATCTTTTCAGTAAACCAATGACGCATGAATATTGACAATGTGGGAATTATCTGGTAAGAAGAAACGCAAACGATGTCAACATCAATTAATTGTCTAGAACTTATTTTATCTAGATGGACATAGAATCAGATCATGTCGAAACCTATAGACAGACAAGACTCCTGTTGATACTCCTCAAAAGTATTACCATAGATCAATCAATATTCCTTTTATTGATCATTTTCTATCAGAAATGCAGACACACTTCATCCCTGCTCGTCAAGGGCGTCTAAACATTTACCATCCCTATAAGTGACATTGGGTACCCAACTGGAATGTTGGAAACAAAAGTGGCTGACACACGAGAATCTACAACAATCACAAAAACTCTGAATCAAACATGTTCTGTTATTTATCATAACTTACTTCTTTTAACTATAGAAAAATAGATTCTTACCGTAAATAATTATGAAAGCAAATACTTAATATATTAACATTGAAGCATGAGATTGGAAGTTGTTGACAACAATAATACCTCACATAGGCCCTATCATATGTTTAAGTAGGCCTAAAGCATACGTGTGCTTTCTTATACCCCATTCCCCTGTATGTTACGTTTATTACGCAAGTTAACCACTATATTGACTGCCTATCTATTTTATGAATGGCCCCTTATGTAGTGATAACAAAACAAATGTATTGTACACTTTTATGAAATTTAAATATTATATTACGTTTCGAATCATAATTATAGTTAATGTTGCATATGTTAGAAAAGAAGTTTTTGACTTAAAATTTGAAATAAATATCAAACAGCGTTTTTGAAGAAGTCAGTAGGCCTATCCAGACACTGTTTTTAATAATGCACAAAACAAACATAATTATTTAAACGAAAATTTCACATCATAAGAAAATAAGCCTATCGTTTGCAAATCAAAATAGAGGTAATAAGTGTTTATTAAACAAAAACTAAAAATGTTGTAAACAATTTGTTTTCATATTACAACTATTTCAAATAAAAATATTAATATTTTTTAACTGACCATAATAGCTGCTCTAATAGGAACTTCATTTGATAAATGTTCATTAATTCGTGCAAAAACCATTGCATGAGCGGCATGTACATAACTCGAATAGATTTCATTGTTCAATGTATTTTCGTATTTAACAACTTTGAACCCAAAGTCTGTTTTTGGATATTTTAAATATTCATGATTTATGTAATCCAATAATTGAGGAGTAGTTCTAAAATATAATTAAATAAACTAGAAATTTTATTTCCAAATGACGTCATAAAAGTATAATATTTTATACCACAAAATTGTTGTCAATTTCATATAATCCAGATAACAATTTATTTAAATAATGTAAAAAAATAAAATTATAATAAAATTATTAAAAAATAATTATATTTACTATTTATAAATACATATTTTGTATATAATAAGATGAAGTTTATTTTCCTATTTATAAAATTTTATATTGTATTAATTATATAAAATATTTATTATAACATATAAATAAATTAAATTAAAATATTATAATTAAGTAATAAGTAACAGTTACTTTTCAAATTTATATTATACATTTTTTAAATGTAACGTTTTTTAATTATTATAATAATAATAAAATTATATTTTTTATTTAATACAAAATAGTATATATATATACAATATTTCTAAAAATAATTTATTTTATAATTAAAATAATTGATATGAAAAATTATCTATTAATACCTAGCAATGTTAGCAAATATCCTTTCAAAAATCCTGAATGCGATCCTGTGTTATACTTTGAATTATTAAAATAAATATATATTTATTAAATAATTAAATTTATTTGTTAACTATGCCTGTTAGCTTTATTAAACCTATCAAGGTGAAAGACAGTGCTTTTTTTTCATAAATATAAAAATGGGCTCAAGCTACTTAGGAAATTCTTAGGAATTTAAATAAAATGATTAATTAAATCAAAATAAACAATTTATTTAATTTTATTTATTAAAATTAAATTCTGGATAAAAATATAAAACATTGTAACACATTAAAATTATAAGAAGTGAAAATAACAATTTAATTGTAGTAAGATTTTTATAAATAAACGGCCAATCAAATTAATGAAACTAAAATTTGAATAATATTATGTAAAACATATATTAAGCAATGATAACAACTATAATTAAATAATAAAAATATCAGATAAAATTATTTTCAAAAATTAAAGTTTTTAGATTAAAAAATACATTTTAAATAACATAACCTTTAAATTTGTATGGCTTATACATAAAAATCATAAAATAATTGAATAATGATTAATGTATTTCAATTTGAATTATATGATGTGCTAAAGAAATTATAATATTAGATAATTTAATTTAAAATTATATTTGATATAAATATAAAATAAGTATCATTTATTTATGTACAAATATTAATTTTGCACCATTTACAAATTTATATAAAAGGAAATTACAGGTTTTATTGGGGCAGAATTGGGGGAAAGGTGAGACTGCAGCCCCCCCCCCATTTTCAGGGGGAGAAACATTTTCATGAGGCATCAACAAATTAAGAGGACAAAAAGGATGCAAATTATTAAGGTGGTGTGGGCCGCAAATTGGAAATCTCAGCCCCCACCTTTTTACATCCTTTATTCATATTTATTTTTATACATACACTATTTAATAAAAAGTTATTATAAACAGTTTACATAATTAAATTAAATTTACAAAAAAAATTAGAAATGAATAAATATTTATTTTACAAACTTTAGTCTAATTAAGTACTTGAAATTACACTTTTCGTGTTTACAATTTCAGTACTTAAACTTGCTTTTACAGGGGCTGCAGTGCCAGATTCTTGGTGGCAGGCTGAATATATACATAAATTTTTATAATTTTAAATAACAATGCATTAATGTTTTATACATTTTTTTTCTATTTTTTATAAATACACAATGATAAAAATTTACTATTTAAATTATTTATTTACATATATATATATTTATACTGAAATTAAGCTTTATGTCATTGAATATATAATATTTGTTTCTATTATAACTTGACGGAATTGTGAACTATTTTCACATTTACCGAAATTAACAAAATGCTCAAACAAAAAAATCACCACTATAATTGAGATAAAATTTCCGAAAAATACTGATTAAGGCAAAATTTGCAAAAAATAACTGTTAAAAGCCCTCCTATCTACTCTGCTGGGCCTGTTTTATTATTACAACACCAATGTTTTCTCAAGCTCAATCTTATAATTTAATGTTTAAGTTTAAACTTCAATTAGCACTTTTTATTGTTACAGATTTAAGCAAGATATAAATTTGTTCATGCTTAAGCTTAAACTCACTTTTTATTGATAAGGCCTAATATTTTGCAGTGACATAATATAGCATGGGTTCTTGTACTGAGGGTGCCTCATAGTAATGATGAGCATAACCAATATTTAGAGTGAGGGTGCTCAAATATAGTTAAACACCCCCAATAATTCTATAATAAAATCAATAAATTAATTTTTGTGTCTTTATTTATTATAGTTTAATATTATTTATCAAAAAATAAATAACTAAATCTAGCAAAAATAATTTTCCCTATTATACATAATTATAAAGTTATTTAAAAGTGTTTTACTTAAAAAATCACATTCCTCACTTAAATACTAAGTATTAAAGGAGTTTTAATATATTCAACATCTATACTCATTTATAACAATGGTTTACATATTATAAAAATTGTGAATTTTTAATAAGTACTATATGTAAATGAAACTAAGTTTAAAGCAGCTAGACCTAGCTAGGTTGCCTCTTTTATCTTAGATAGTTATCTGTGACATATATTTTATTGTGATAAAACTGCATGTTCTCTGTATTCTTATAGTATTTTTATTATTTGTTGTGGCAATAATATATATCTTGGAAAGATAACTAACTACTCTACAATCTGTAATGTGGATTTAGATTTCTGGGCTACTTGGTCCAAACGGTAGTCTTAGTACTTTTACTTACCTTAGTTTTAGTATGCATTGTGTAAAATTGCTAATAATATTTTAAAGATTTATATAAAATATACATTTATATGTCTAAAAATAGAATATATCGGGTGTTCCTTGGGACCCTTAATTAGGTACCTTTGACTGTTCCTACTCAAACGTCTGCTACTAGATTAGCTGTTCTTACTTAAGCTTCTGATATTATATCAGTTGATCTTATTCAGTCCAATTCTAACAAACATTTATGTTGATGTTATATTTTCTCTAATAATAACCATCAACCAGACTATGTAGGGATAGATACAGGTTTTCATTGAGAAGGGGGGGGGGGGGGGGGGGGTGTGTTGAAAAAAAATTT
>JAUZND010000307.1:0-14241 GCA_034780555.1 Coelogynopora nodosa | reverse complement strand
AAAAAGAAATGATTTTCATTGAAAGACAATCCACTAACTCATTTTACTATATAAATTCTCACATTTGCTATATATCTTTCTTTTTTTGTAATAAATTGTTTCCAGGGTTATTTTCAACCAAAGTTCTGCGTTTTTTTTTATTAAATTGAGCCGCAAAAGCACTGCTGAGGTTTCAATGGTTGGAATACAAAATCTGCTGAAAGTGTGGTTTAGCTGTCTTCCAAAATGTAAAGAAATATTGTGAGCAGGTAAAGCCTATAAACTGATTATCCAATCATTTACAACAGTAGAGAAAGTAACTCAGGATCCTTGGTGCTCAGCAAAACTTTAATTCTTTGAAACAGTTACTGGAGACTTGAAACCATTTATTCCAAAATTGCAGATTGACAAACCCATGTTTCCTTTCCTTCATGAATTTATTGTGTCACAAAATTGTTTGAAGCGATTTATTACAACATCTGCTTTTGATGAGTGTGGGTCAGATTTCTCAAAAATGAAAAAGAAAGTGAAGCTCACAACGGTCCACAAAGGTAATCTATCCATTGATATTGGATTTAAAGCGAGATGTGAAATTTCATCAACTGCAACTCTGAGGGGGAAGTTTGACCTAGTTTGTGGTGTATCTGCACTTTCACTGACCACAATTATGCACAAATGACAGTGTGAGGGAAGCGATTCAATGCACTTATTGAGAAGTTTCTTAATAAGGAGGAGGGGTTGTCTATTTATTTCAAAATGTAAATATATGTTTGTAATGTATTATTATGTTAACAATGGTTTACAGAATATATATTTGTAATGTCAGCATTTTTTGCTGTTGGATATGCCTTATACATTATAAGTCCCTTTTTAATACTTAGGTTTTTCTAGTATTTTACTTTAATATTGGTCTCCTGATTTTTTTTTCAAATATTCCTGGATCTCCTGGAAATCTCCTAAATTTTTGTTCAGGATGAGTTTACTTAGATTTTAAAGATTTATATCTTTAATGCCTTCATCTGATAAACAACTAAATATATAGCTACTATTTTAGTTATACATATTTAGTATATTTATCTGTTATAATTTTCAGATTATGGATAACAAAAAAGTTGAAATTGATGACTCACTGTACAGGTAAAAATCAATATCTGTTCATTAAAAATTCTCTTTTTGCAAACTTTAATTTGACTCTTATTTTTCCAGTCGTCAAAGATATGTTCTTGGAGATGAAGCAATGCACAAAATGGCAGAATCTTCTGTTTTTTTGCATGGTCTTGGAGGCGTTGGTGTTGAGATTGGTAATGAAACAAAAATGATTGTTAAGTTTTAAATATATTTTATGCATTTTATCCTATTATTTTTCAGCTAAAAACTTGATTCTTGCTGGAATAAAGGTTAGTTCATACTTAATTTTTATATATTTGTTAATTTGGTAGAAATATAATCTTATAAAGTGCACAGACTTTGGGATCCGTCACACATTCCTTTGTTAATATTATAATTTAATTTTTTATTTTACAATTACTTGCTCGATCATGTATGTTAGCTAATGTATTTTAACATCATGTTATATTTCAAGTGTTTTATAGTTTGTTTATAGTAATCTTAACCCTAGAAATAGAAATACTAGGTGGGGGGGGGGAATTGACCCACTGATGTTTGACATGTGTAAGCATTATATATGTTTTGCAGACAAGTACATATTTAAATCCAATGTTATAGTCTTTTGTGTTTTTATTAACCTAATATTTGTTATTATTTTTATTATATTAATTTCTACAGAAACTAGTTATTCAAGATTGTTATGTTTGCCAAATCGATGATTTGGCTTCTCAATTTTTTATCCGACAAGAAGATATTGATCTGAAAAGAACAAGGTAGGTACATAAAATAAGCTATATTTGTTTATAAATAAATGTTAATGTCAATCATTTACCTTTTACAAATTAAAATCTTCACATTTGTTTTTTAATAAAAATGATAACCAACTTCGACATGTTTCAGAGCGGAAGCGAGCTTGCCTCATCTGGCGGACCTGAACCCATATGTTCATGTCAGTCTCATTGGTGGTAATATTGATACGTCACTCGATACATCTACTCTGGAGGACTTCAACGTGAGTAATATGATTTGCACTTTTCACATTATAATCTGGTGGTTGTTGTCAGGACAAAATTATATATTTTTAGAATGATGTACCTTCGTAGATGTATAGAATTATGGTTTAGTTTTAAACTTTTCGCGTTTTATCACTTTCCATTTATGTATCTTCATAAAAGTATAGAAATATTATTTGCTTTTTGTTTAAAGTTTTCGCGTTAATCACAATTTTGAAAGACCACCAAAAATTTATATTCGCCTTGTAAGCCTTTGATTACTGAACAAATACTGCAAATAATAAAAATTATATTTTTATGGTTAAGAAGAAAGGTGTATTTTATGTGTGTTGTCTTTGTATCTATATCTTGATAAATAGAGACCGTTGATAGGATGGTCAAAATATATATAACCATTCTTTATTTGTGGTTTAAAAATATATACTGTGCAATATCACAAATTTTGGCAAATCAACTCACTTTTATTGTCAAATTTATTTATAATAATATTTTAATTCACTTGTTTTTACAACAAATATTGGAACCATATTTGAGAACTGCTGCACACTATTGAATTTTGTGCTTTTTTAAAAACTAGCACATTACCAAATCTGTATTTATTTTGTTACGTAATTTACAGCTTCACCATTATTTATGTTTATAGGTTTTTTGCAGTCATGTAAAACCTGCAAAAGTCATGAAATTATACGGTTTAGGTCTGAAAAAGTAATAAATTTTTAAGATTTTCCAAAAAGCATGAATTTTTTCTACTTGTGCATTTAAAAAAATATAGACAAACATTACATCCTATTAACTAATGTACTTTATTTTTGATGTTGCTTCTATCAAATATATTCTATTAGCATTTATTTCACAGTTATCTTTTCAGTACACAATTATACATACAATTAGACGCACCATTCTAAAATATTGAATATAAATATAATATCAAATGTACTAATATTTTACCTGTGTGTTTTGATATTTTGCAGGATGTATTTGTTAGGTTTTGCAATGTTATGTATGGTCTGGGTAAAGGCATTGGGTTTCACCAACATAAAAGTACTAGAACCTATTTTTAATGATTTCCTATATAAGTTTTAAAATTTTGATAATTGATAAAAATTGAAAATGACTCAAATTTGTTCCATTTTTTAAATAAATTTAAAACATATGATTTAAAAACAGTTTATAGAGTCTGTATATATGCTACATGTATCAGATGAGTATGCAAAAGTTTTTTTAATGAGTTTTCGGGAATCGGGGAACCCATCTATTAGTGAGGATTTAATGTTTGTTGGTTCTTATTTTTAATTTCGTAGTTTTTTTAGTTTTGATATCGCAGATTAAATACTGATGCTTTGTATTTTCTATGTAAAATATCTTCCATTTATATATTGTCATCCATACACCTTCATTATTTTTCAGTGTGTCATCCTTACCCATTGCAAAATCAAAACAGTAGGTACTGTTGACCATTTCTGCAGAAAACAAGGCATTCAGGTCAGTTGTTTGTTTTGAAAGAGAAAATTTTAAGTATTGATAATAATAGTATCAATTTAATTCATAGTATTTCATCATAGATTAATATCGTTATTTGCAAAAGTCATAATAAACCTATTTTGTAGTTTGTAACACTATTAACCCTTCGTCTGTGGAGTGGGGTTTAACAATTTTTATTTAAAGAAATTATGTTTTTAATTGAACAACTTAATGTATGACCTTGATTTTTTTACTCGGTGGCTAAAATAGTTGTATCTAACTAAAAAATATAATTTAAAATATTTTAATACCATAGGTACCAGAGAAAATTGTGTTATTATTGATCTATTGTATAACTCCCTGGGTTTTCTTGCTTGCCGATGATATTAGAAACTAAAACTTGATATATTGATTAAAAAATAAGTTTTTCTTAAAATATACATTTAACACGAATAATAAAATTAATTATTAAAATAACCAGCAATTTAAAATTATATTTAAATAAAAATTTTACTACTTATTGCTTATTTATGTAAGTAGTATAATAATATAAATATACCCAACTATTATGGATTTCGTGATCTGAAATCAGATGCAAACGAAAAAAATGCAATTGGTTGCATTAATCAAAAGTTATATCATATAATATAAGTCAATATAAAGCATATAAATATAAAAATATAAATAGCTCGACAAGTCAATAAAAGGTATCTGTATATCAAATTTCAGCTCAATCGGTTGATAGGAAGCTTGTTTTTCCAGGGGTTGGGGGTACATTACCCCCCTCCACGGAGAAAATCCTACAAGATATGTTCACAGACGATGGATTAATGACTAATATCTAAATACCCAATATAAGTCTGGTTAGATAGTTTTGCATTATTATAAACTTACTCGTTAATTATGTCAACGTAATATAGGGCTATTAAACAATAGTTACGACAGTGTTTTGTGTTGTATACAGTGTATATATATATCGTGTTGTCTATGTAGTGGTTATTAATTGTCTAGGTTGTAAGAGTGTGATATATTTATAGGCATATCTTTATGGCTCTGTTTGAAATTTTCACCGATAAAAATATAAGTCTATCAATTATTTCATAATTCCAAGTTGTGGCTGTCGAACGATATTTTTATTATATATTCTTTATCGTATATATTTATCATGTTTTACATTATGACATATAATCTTTCCTTGAATCGCACATCTACTATAATAGTTCTACTATAATGATTCTGTTATATTGAGTAATCTACTGTCAACTACTTCCAGTTCATTATGTCCGATGTATACGGTGCATTGGGAACTCTCTTCTGTGACTTTGGCGAGAACTTCGAGGTTCGAGATCCAAATGGAGAAGAGCCGGTACACATGTTTATCGGTCATATAACACAGGTGGGTTGTTTGACAGGTGCAATTTTATTGAGGGAATTTTATCTCAAATATGTATTTATCATGTGTTGTTTCATGAAATTTTCATTTAAAATTATTAGTTAATGGTATGCTTGAAATAATTTTGTTAGTATTATTTACTCTACTTTTTAATATAAATGGTTACCACTTCATTTAATTAGTTGTAAATTGTGATGAAACAGATAGCAGAAATTTAAAATTATTAATTAATTAATTCTAATTTACATTTATTTATTTTTGACTCGTATACTTTAATTTCGCCATCGGATAGTCCTCTTAGTGTTGATGTAGACATCTTGAACCTTGAACGATTGTTAACTAAAGAATTTCGTCTTACATATTGCAGTTTTCATCATATGTTAGTACAAGTTGTTATATCGACTTAGTTAAAAGATGTATGAGTAGGTGAAGGATTAAATAATTAAAATTGTATAAAGTTTTATGTACTAGAACAGTATTTAGATAGATAACTTAAAAATATATATTAGATTAGTGATTTATTATTTTGAAAATGTCAAATAAGTTAAATGGAGTAAATTTCACGTTATAATTCGCAGTTCAATCTCCATAATCAACGTTTATTTGTATAACAATGTATCATAAGTCTCCTTAATGTTTTTAGTTGCCACATCAAGCAATTAAAGTGGAGCATTAAAATAATTACTTTTAATTCAACAAACATAATTATTAAGTATTAGCAAATGTTTTATATTTAACTTGAGTTATGCGTTGTTATCAAAAGAACATGATGGGATTGGGTCATGTTCATATTTTAGGACTCGATTAAAATGCTGAAAGACTTATTTAAAATGTGCTACATTGTTCGATGAATTTGTTGATGTTTATAGAAAAAAACATTTAGACATTTTATAATCGTATTTTTATCGCTACGTTCAGCGAATTCTAAAAGTCTCAATATTAAAAGTGTCTATTACAAAAGATACTCCTTGCGACAGTGCATCAGCCATTCATTTCGGATACGATTTCTAAATGGACTACTATATAGCAGTGGCGCTAAAAAGAATAGAAGTACACCTGTAAATCAAATATATGAGTCCAAAAGGAATCACTTTAGCTGACACATATTTTACCTAAGCTGCAGTTATATATTCTACAAATTTAATGCATCATGGTGTAGTTTGACAAAGCGATTCTAAATGTACAATTTGTTCTCCAAATTAGATGCTTGCTTATATGTCTAATTAGCGACAAAGATGTGCTTAATACAATGTAATTAGATAGAGAGAAAACTTGTTTTTAGCCTATTTTTGATCATTAATGACATTATAATATACTGCGATGTATATGATCAATGAAAGTGTCAGCTTATACATTAAAATACTTTTCATACGTTTTGGGTCATTTATTACGTCAGAAAATTATCCAAAATAGTTTACGAAAATATATTGCATCGAAAGTGCGTAAATAATTAAGCAAGTATTGGAAATTTCAAAAGGATAACATGTATAGTTTTTGATTAGAAAAACGATGAAACACCGGTGTGTTTTGTTCGATTTTATATGTTATTATTTATTATTTAAATTTACAATCTAGTTATATTTTTAATGGATACATTTCACAATTGTGAGTGCGGATTCTTGATTAAAATTGATCATTTATTATTTTCCTGGAATTAATATTCTATTTATAGATTTCAATTGGTTGTAAAATGTTACTAACCTTTTAACTATAAGTTCATGTTTCATAGTAATGTAATTTCATAGTTATGTTCCAAGTAAGCCAACAGGTTGTGCACAGCTCTATGTTCATCATTCTAGTGATGTTTTGATTGGTGTTCAGGATTGCCTAGGTGTTGTGAGCACTCTGGAGGATAAACTGCACGGCCTAGAGACTGGTGACTTCGTCGTGTTCAAGGAAGTGGAAGGCATGACCGAAATCAATGGATTGGAGGTCAAGGTCAAAGGTGGGGTAGGCTCTATGTCTTGTTTAATATCATTTGAATTCAAACAATATTATCATATCGATCACGGGGCTAAAATGTTTTATATTTATCATTTGAGTATTTTATAATTGTGTCTTACTAAAATATGTCTAACACTAACCCGAGAGAACGTACTACAGTATATTAAGGACGATAAGTACAACCTTGATACCGAATGTGTAAGATACGTTTGGCAACTGAATAAGTAATAGTATAAGCTACACTTACTAAGGGTGCGTAAATAAAAATGCTTTATATTTTAATTATATTATTTTAGTGTTACTTGGTGTAATGTAAAGTTTATTTTAAAAATATGTATTATTTAAGCTTTTTCGTAATAGACTTAAATTCATCGCACTAAACACAAAAATGAATGCTATATAAGTAGACAATAACATTTTTTATTTATTAACATTTATAATCAATACAGTGAAACCCCGTTTACGGCCACCCCTCTTAAGCGGCCACCTCGTTTAACGGCCAGAATATTTTTGTCCCTTGATGTTGGCCGTATACAGGGTTTCACTGTATGTTTATTTACTATATTGTCGTAATCAGATCAGTGTTATTTTTCCTGTTATATTTTATGTTAAAAATATATGTCTTCATTAATAGAGGTATTGTTATATGTAAAGGACAATGTTTTTTAACATACGTGCAGATCTACAATGTAGACAACTATTTCTGATTATGACATTCTTTGTTTTGACTTATATAAGTTAAACCATTTTTGCTTTTTAGTTAATAGATAAAATATATATATAAATCATTAAATAGGGATATTATTGTAACAGGAACTATTTTTAGAGAAATTTTGATGTAAATTGTTAACCTTTAAACTTATTCCTATTTTTTATGATTTACAAAAGCAATGTAATGAGCGTAATCTCTTCTCTTAATCTTATCGTTTATAATAATGTTTCAGTATAACAATAAATGATGTGCTACTATGTATGTGTGCAAATAATAGACAATTTAGAAATATTAGATAATAAAATAATATCCCCAAATTTTGAAAGAAAGTCTATAAATAATAGAATTAACCACTTGTCTTAATTTGGGTTTTCATTTTTCAATCTACTAAGAAAGTTATTTCGTAATTACGTTATTGCTTTCCCAAAGTTATTCTTCAGAGTGTCTGAATCTCTGGATAAAGTTGCATTCATAAAAATTGATAGTGAAAAACACAGTCTATTTATTTCGTTGATATAATATTTAATTTTGATAATTCTAATCAATAGCTTTCACTCGCTATCAAAGTATGTCATCCTTACTACACAACAGTCATCACTCCGAAAGAGTTCAGCATCTGTGACACTCTGGACTTCTCTGCATACACGGGAGGAGGTATAGCAACGCAGATCAAGCGGCCAGTTACCGCACACTTTGTGAGTTGGTCACAAGTTTTTTTTATAACTTCTTTTTACAGCTTGTAAATATTACTTGTATAGTACGAATAAAACGTTTATTACTTTCACTTACATTTATTTCATTACTAGGATCAACATTTTAGAGATGTGTTACCTTTATAAAAAAAATCAACAGTGTTTTATTTTTATGATTTCAGCAATCATTCGTAGATCAGTGCTATCGGCCTGACGCTATTGTTCCTGATTTGGCTAAACTTGAGGTATTCCAGTTGGATTCTATTTCTTATTACAATGCTTTATTTCAATTTAGTGACTATTATTTGTCTTATAATTTGGAAGTATTATCATATAATCAATATTTACAATAAAAAGGTGTTTAAATGCTATTATGATATACTAAGTATACATATGAAGTTTTAAACCAATTCACACATCGTTTCGCTTTAAATAAATTAACTGATATATCATTTACTGAGATTGACAAGGAATACAACTAATAAAATTACACTTATCAATTCTTCCAAGCTCATCGAATAATATGTATGACCTGACATTCTAATAATTTAGTCTTTTACATTAATTAACTAATTTGTTCTACCTGACCGTTCGGCTGATTAAACATTTAAAACAAAAATGCCTTTCTTTATAGACGACGATTGGTTTAGATTTGTATCTGTTATTTTTAAGGAATGTTTATTTAATCTATTAAAATAGTGTACGACTTGTTTTTTAATTGCCTTTTCAAATATGAATTTCATATCTTAAACCGAATTTATTTAAAAGTGTAAAATTATATATCAACTATTTAATAGATAATATTAAGTAGTTATTCATAATTGGTATTTAACAATAAATTAGTCACCGAACTTCACAAAACTTCATTCAAATAGAATAATATCCTTTATGTTTAAAATTTATTATGAAAAGCCGGTGAGAATCTCAAAAGAACCTCAAAAGAGAGCCAAAAGATCCTCAAAAGAGAGAACCACATTTTCCTTTATGCTTGAACGTGCTTTAATAAATAAGTTCTTTAGGCTACATCGCCAGTAAGCTTTGTCATGTTGTGAATGAAGATTTGTACTGACCTATTGTTTTCAGTTTATTATCTATATCCACATATTTTCTATATATTGTATAACCACATATTTCCACATATAACCATATATAACCACTTATTTTCAGAATACTCTCGATTTACATCTCGCCTATTTAACGTTAATGAAATTTTTTGCCGAAAAAGACCACTTGCCTAGGCCATGGTAATTTACTCAAAGTCATATTATTCGTATGTATCTATACTGATTGATTATATATATAATTATAGATATAGAATATATGCGTAAAATCTATATTTTTATAATAATTGCAGAATGTTTGAAAACATTAATTGAACTAAAATTTATTAATGTAAATAAATATATCGTATTTTAAATTAATATATTATAATATTCAAATATTTATTTATTTATAACATATTGTTTTAATTAATAAATATCAAAAATTGATAGGTTATATAATATGTATAGAATTGAATAAATAATTGATTGTTCAAAAATATTTTTAAATTAAAGTTTTTACACCACGCTGTACATATCGGATTGGTATTAATAGTAAATTTTGTAATATTAATATCACAGGATGATTAAATACAGAACATAAGAATATAAGATAGCATATTCCTAGAATAAAATTCAAGATAACTATAATTTCCTTCATTTAAAATGTTTTTGGTTTGGCTATTTTATACTTATAATTAGACTTATTTAGCTATAATCTTTGTAACATATCAAACAAATAGCCCATAAAGAAGCCGGTGTTATTTCAGGGATAACGAAGATTATGACACCTTCATCTCAATGACACATGACCTCAGTGAAGGACTCAAGATCGAAGAGGTAGGGGACTTTACCAAACATTCTTGTCTGGTATTTAATAAATTGAGTTTAAATAAGTGTACTTTGTTTGACTCGATCTTTTTTCTGATAAATTGTTGTAATACCTAAAAATAGTTAACCCTTCGTACGTGGAAATATTTTGTAGGGTTTGGTACGCGGAGGGGGGTATATTACCCCCCCCCCCTTGAAAAAACATACTTCTGATCATCCGATTAAGCTATACAGATACCTTCTAAAGACTTGTCAAGCTATTTATATTTTCAAAAAAATTATTAGATTTTATCATTTTTATAACCTGATTACATCATATTATACTCCAGTTTAGGTAAACTATAGGAAAATAACCATATATGTTATATATTTACCTATATGCTATAACTTTTGATCAATGCAACCAATTGACTTGATTCTTTTTACATCTGATTTCAGATGATATTTGTTTGGTATATATTTTAAAATTATACTAGTTCTATAAGCTATAAGTAGCATACATGCTATTTGAATATTATTTAAAATTGCTGGTTATTTTCATAAATAATTTCATTATTAAAGTTACATCTATATAATTTTCAATAAACTTTTTTTTTTTATTAATGTTGCTAGTTTTATCTCCTAATATCATTGGTATATATGAAAACCTAAGGAGGTATAAAATAGTTCAATAATAACACCATTTTTTCTGATATGTAAAAATATTCTAACTTATTTTTGTTATATTTTTTAGTTAGATAAAAGTATTTTAGCCACTAAGTAAAACAAATCAGAGTCATACATTATATAGTTCAATCAAAAACATAATTTCTTCGAAAAATAAATTGCCATACCTTTCCCTCCATGTACGAAAGGTTAAAAAATGATCAATGTTGAAAGATATCTATTTATTTTTGTGATTATGACATTAAATTCCAGAAAGCACTAGCTCTTTTTATCACAAAGAGGAGGATAGAGAGGGGAAAGCTTTATGGTTTAAAGCCATTTTAAACCTTTTCATTCAATGGTTTATTATTATTATGTGCTCTATCGAATAGTAATATCACTTTGATATGCGTTTTGAATATACATTCCTTATTTATTAAATCGGTTTTTGCTATCTAAATATGAAAATGATGTTGACAATAAAATGTTGTTATACCTATCTGTGTACGTACCTACATAGCATACACATAGTCATACGGTTTGTGTTACATAGTGTAGTCGTACTGTTACTCGTAGAAGGAGACGGTCATACTGAGGAACCTCGGGTGTGTACAGTCGATGATAGAATTAGCGAAACTATCATCAGACAACCAAAGGTCGATACTAGATAAAACCTCATAGGATTAGCATGAATTTTACCATAGTAGTTCACTGTCATGTGTGAGTTAAATGTGGCTAATCTTTTGATAAGCGAGCGTTTAGCTCGGCGTGATTGTTTAGTGATTTTTTTACTTCTAGATGAAGTTTTGCATATTACTCACCTTTTGTTTCTCTTAGCGCCACGTTTGTAGGAGCATATATTGTACACTGAATATGTGTGTGTTTTTTCCTCGTCTTTCTTGTGGGTTAAGAACTGAAGTTGTCGATGGCGCTCTTTGCGTAATTCGAGATAATAAATCCCAGTTGGGTCCCATTCGGATGCAGCGGATTGTAGTTTTGCATGATGAATGTTGTGATCTTGAAGAGCACATACATCTATGCCTCTTTTTTCAGGTAAGGCTTCAAGTGCCGTTTGTCTCCAAAATTTCACGAAAAATAAGACAGTTATACATTGCTACTTCTGTGTTCTACTGCTGATACACCATGGGGTGGTCTATGTTCAGCTGCGTCACCAACCTTAATCAACGTTTCGGTATTCCCTCGTTCTGTCCAACTTCATAATATATTATAATCTTCATATATTATAAATAAAATATCCTGTAGGTAGGCCTATATAAAAGCGCGATTAAAGATCCAACTAATTTTATAGTGATCAAATAAAAAAATAGTTTTTCTTAATAAACTATTTTTTATTTATTTTATCTATGTAAATTTTATAAATATGATATAAAGCTATATATACCATAGTTAAAATTGCATTGTACTGATTTTGCACTAAATTGCACCAACACTTCAGAGAACTGTTTTTTAAATTGAAATTAAAGTTTTTTATAGCACGTAATGCGGCCTCTCAAATTGGAACGCTTATTAATACAATGCTTCATGAATTTAATAAAATTTCGTGTTTATAATAAAACTAGTGAAAAGATTTTAGTAAATTTATTCCAAAATCTCTTTACAAAACTTTTGAAGATTTTCGTAATAAAAAATATTTTACAATAATGTAAACAGTTCAACATTAATCCTCATTCAAAGCTATAATAATATTTTTTTCAAAATTGTGATTTTCTCAGTGTGAAGTAAGCTCCCATTTCTAACTTAAAAACCTATGCTGCAATATATTAAACCTGTATCATAACGATATACATAGATCTCTGGTTATAATAATACGTATACAGCAAAGAACGTCATAAGCCGAAGTCGCACATTACAATCAATGGTTCAGACAACTATTAACCCCACCAAAAATATTACGTAATCCATAAATGTATTGCTTGCAAATTTAACACATCCAGTTGCATAACAACTATTACGATTTATATTTCTGGAATTCTCTGTTTACTATCGCAAAGTGCAATGAAATTTGTTTTTATCTGATTATCTCAAATGGTGTCTTATTAATTTTAATAATTCTATTAGAAGAATGCAAATTTTTAATAATTTGATGTGATTAATTCTAACAAAAGTGTACTTACATATTATAATGAATTTCTGTAATAACTAAGAGTAATGTATTATTATGTTTAATGGATTTTATTATCTTAAATAGGTTATTTTTCCTAAATTAAAATATCATTTAAACATACCCAGATATATACATATATATGTGAGTCAAACGTCACTTTACGTTTACTATACACATGCAACATTTTTTATAAGCAAATATTTGTAATACACCCTTCTTGTAAAATTTGAATAATAACCATCTTCTTGACAAGCTATCTGCATCGAGAATATATTACACTAACTTACACTTTTAAGTACAACTCTTTTCCATCGTTAATATGAAGAAATGCATCTGGAAAGAATTGCTAAGATCATGGCGATTTCTCAACCTTATATTTATTGGTGAGGTCAGGCGATCAAGGAGGGAACTATGGCACCTCGCCGACTTGTCCATCTTTGAGGAACAGTTTGATTGAAATATTCTCATACAACTCTGGCATAATCTCTGTTACACAGGCATGATGGCAATGTGTAATTGTTCTGAGTAGTTATTACCAGTAACTGCATCATAAAAATCTCTGGACCCACAATTGCATCAAATGTGAACCCTACCCGTACAGTTAGATTCACAAAATCAAATGCGGCTATTGCAGTTATCTTCAATTAATCCATGCATCACTGCGTCTTCTTCGATGATTTGATAAAAGCTTGTGGCAAAAAAATTATTTGTTTTCGAATGAAGTTGCACTTACTGACCGACCAGAGAGTGATGAATCCTCAATCGAACCCATGACTTCAAAGCTATCGCATAATTAGTTACTTGTTAAACGCGTTGGTGGGGGTATTTTACAATTTATATGTGGTTTGGAAAATACGTCATCGGCCATTCTTTTCTCTTATAAAATGCCTGTTTCTCTTTTATTATTCTGTAAATGTGTCTTATTTTTTTATCTCGAAAATTATAATATAAATAAATATCATGTGTGGTTGACATATTAATATATCAGCCACAATATATTATCTAAATATTGTTATTATTACATTAATAACTAATAAATGTGATATTTTTATCTCTTTATTAATACTAATTATTTCACCAACTTTAAGAAAAAAATTAAATTACGTGAACTAAATTTGAAGTAACTAAAACTATCGTCTAATTTTATTAGATTCACTTTTTTTAAACTATTGAAATAATAAGTATAACCTATTTTTTCAATAATATGTTCAATAATAATTCAAATTGAGGAATTTGCAAGAGCAAGACCAAGACGTTTGTTCCAAGGTATCTAAAATAAAATGTGTACATACTATAGTT
>JAUZND010000306.1:0-14242 GCA_034780555.1 Coelogynopora nodosa | reverse complement strand
TGGACGCCCCGGCCCCCCCCCCCCCCCCCAATGGAAAAACTAACTTCCATATATTCTGTAACTTTTGATCAATGCAACCAATTGACTTGATTCTTTTTACATCTGATTCCAGATCACGAGATTATTATTTTTTTGTATATTTTTTATAATTATACTACTTATATAAATAATGCATAAGTAATAAAAATGCTATGAGTATTATTTAAAATTGCTGGTTTTTAACTTGTCACTTACAAATTTAACCTGTTCTATCTAAAATATTCACTTGTCAAAAGATGCGTAATCGAAAGATTATTACTGGCGATTTTTACGAATAAATTAAACAAATGAAAGACATCAATCAAACCGTACATATTTTATCGGCCACAGTTTGGACATCAATGTTTGTTATTAACTTATATTAAACCAGTAACTAAAGTGACCGTAATAGTAGTGTAATAATTGAAAATAGTGTGGGATAGGGCAAAGCCCCCTCCTCCTTTTAGTCGACAGGCTTTAGACAATTTTTAATAATAAAATTATTTGTTCGTTACGATTATTACACGACAATTTCGAATTATAAAGAGTTATCAGAAGAAAAAAGTGAATAATACAGAATAAATTTTTAAAACTATATACTATCTATATATACTATCCATGAAAGTTAAATACAAAAAAATAACATGTGGAGTATCCTACTGACTAAATAAAAAATGATTCTAACAAATGAAGACAATCTAATTTGAAAACAGTTTTAATATCAACGGTTTATGAATTTTAATATGAGCACAAATAAGTTAATTAATATAGCATTTATATGAGAACAAAATATAAAAATCGAATATTACAATTCAAACAGAAATATACATCATATTATTAGGACAACATAAAAAAAAAGTTTTGTGTCAAATAGTTTATTAAAGTATGGAAAAAGCAAATCAACTACAACTACATTAATTGCAAAATAATGTACTAATTTATGCCTAATACAAGTGTACAGCTTAAATAAGAATTTATAATCTATAAAGAAGCAGTCTTAAAAAAGCGTTTCATTGTTCGGACTTCTTTGACTCGATCTATAAGGGAATAAACAAAACAAAAACTGTAATAGCCAGAAATTTCAAAATTGATTACGGTAATCCACAGAAATGAGAAAATATCTAAAAATGTTTAAAACAACAAACGATCAATGAATAATAAATATACCACTAAGATTTCACTTTTAACTAACAGTTAATATAACAATATATAAATAACAATATAATAATATAAATTAACAATAATCAATGCATTATTAGCATCCATAAAATTAAATTATGTATTTAACATCTGTATCTGTTTACAAAAAAACTCAGCGACGGATCAAGGACTTGGATTCTGGAGAAGTGAGTAGTTTATCATGAAGCGCGCCCAGTTCACCAATGACTCTTACAATAGAGCCATGGTCACTCACAAGAAATACTCATGCCAAACGAACCCATTAATGGTCGCTAACACTCGCCTACCCTAGCTGTTAGATAGGAACAGGAGATTCCAAGGGTAGGCTCGAACATGTTCCAAGACAAAACCTTTGGAATCCGCAAAACAACGTGTTAATCCTTCGTCCGTGGAGGGGGTATACTATTTTTTCTCAAATAAAATAAATTTTTGGTTAAACGATGTAATGTATGACTCTGAATTGTTTACTCAGTGGCTAAAATACTTTTATCTAACTAAAAAATAGAATAAATAGATTTTCGAATATTTTGACTTAGTAGAAAAGATTGAGTTATTAATGAATTATTTTATACCACCCTGGGTTTTCTTATTTCCAGATGATATTAAGAGCTAAAACTTGCAACAGTAATAGAATAAATAAGTTTACCGTAAACCATATTTAAAATATATAAATAAAATAATCAAATGGCATATATATACTACGTATAGCTTATTTGTATAAGTAGTATAATAATATAATATACCAAACTCTTATAGATCTCGTGATTTATCAGATGGAAAAAGTATCAAGACAATTGGTTGCATTGATGAAAAGTTATAGCATATATGGGTCAATATAACATATATATATATACAGGTGTTTTCAATAGTTTTCCTAAACTGTAGCTTATGATGTAGCCAGGTCATAAAAATGATACTAAATGATAAAAATATAAAAAGAAAAATATCTCGACAAGTCGCTATCTGAAGGTATCTGTATACCAAATTCAGCTTAACCGGATGATTTAACAAGTTGTTTTTCCATGGGTGGGGGTAAAATACTCTCCCCCCTCCACGGAGCAAACCCTATAAAATATCTCCACGGACGAAGAGTTAACCACTCGGCCCACTACTTACATTAAAATATGAATAAATTAAAATATAACAAATTCATCAAATGTATTTTTCAAATAATTTAAAAAAACATTATTAAAATAATTTTATCATATTAAAAAAAAAATTATACATATTATAAATAATTTACCATAATTCTATTTGAAACGATTGATGAGGGTTGCTGGAAGTCATTATTGCAATTAGCAAAACCCATTCCAAAACCAAAACCTGATCCAATAATCGCAGGCCAGGGTCGTTCTAAAGTAAATATCAAAATATATATCTCACGAAAATGGCATTATTATAATTGATAATTAAAACAACTTACTTTTAAAGAAAAGAACTGATAAAACAACTCCAATTCCTAGGCCACTGGCTAAAAATTAATTGGATATAAAAATTAAGTAAAGAGTTTTATCCATTTATACTATTCAAACATGAAATTATATGAAATAAGTCAATGGTAAATTTTTAGGAATTGAATTGTTTATGATTTACAAAACGCACCTAGAACTATAAGTTATTGTAAATTTAAATATTTAAACTAAAAAAGAAAACTCTTGTACCATACCACTTAATGATAATTTTGTTTAATTATGTTATTCAAATAGAAACTTTTCGATATTTCCATTTTTATATTTCAAAATATTTTTAATATTAATCTGCTAAAAAGTATTTGCCAAACAATTTTCAAAAACATAGTTCTATACCTGTGGTATGGTATAACTGATATAATTATTATCAAAAAAAAATTAAAAACCACTAACGATATCATACTTTTAAAATAAAAACATTACAATATATATGTAAATATATATGTTTGAAGCTAATTCTTACCTGTTTTGACAAGTGTGTCTGATAAACACCTTTCCATCTTGAGCCCCAATTCATCTTCAGATCTTATGTGAGAAGCCATATCTGTAAAACATATAAAAAATGCTCATTTTATTATAAAAGCAGTAGTGTATTGTGTATAGTGTAATGTATTGTCATATTATCACAAACATAGCTAAATAAGAGCTTCAGGGCCATTTATGCGGAAAATGTTATAAATGTAATAAAAAAATCAAATGGATAGATATGTTATTAAAAGTATTAAATATCGATGTAAAACACTTCGACCAATGGTATTTTATTTCTACACTTTTGAATTTGAAATAATTAGTACTACTAAATTTCTATGAAAAGTATAGTAAACATATAAATTTGTTAATGCTGGACTATTGTTCTGCCTGTTTATAAAACGATTTTCGGTAAGTTTTATGGTTATCAAATGGTTTCCATTTTATTTGTTAGATTAAAAACATTTATTTTTATTATATGTATAGTTAATAAATATCAAGATTATTCTACAAAAATGTTTTATTTATTTATAATGGAAGCCATGATGCATATTCCAAATTACTATCAAAAACAGAAATTAGTCTAGAGACACATTTTAGAAATTAATTGATGGCTATATCTTTTATGTAACACTAGCTACAGTGGTAACAATCGTTTCATTAGAGTTTTGAAGAACAAGTGAGTGCCCCTAGTCAGCTTACTAAAAAAACACGACATGTGATTCGTCTGCTTTACATTGGTTATGTGCATGAATTTAAAGCTTTCTCAAAAGCTACATTCTCAAAACGGAACCCCAATGTGGAGCTGTACAATAATACTAGTCAAGATAATTCCAATTTTTTTTTTAATTTGCTAATAGTTTCAATTTATGTGTTAACTACAAAAATAATACACTTTCCTTTTAGAAATGTTTAAAGAGACTACTGAGAAAGAATAAACCAGATGTAAACTACCAAGAAAAAGAAGTAAAGATTGACGTAAAGTAGTGATGTCTAATGCTATGAAAATGCGAACTAAATTACAAACAAATGAAAGACTCAGAAAATTTTGGTCAAAAAACAAAACAGAAAACTGCTGAAATAGCTATTACTGATTCGTTCTAAGTAGACCAAGATCTTTACATAGGGCTGTGAATAAAGTTGATCACATTCTGTCAATTTCACCCACTAAAAAGAGATTTGTTGTTGGCAAGTTAGCTCACAAATATGGTCAGGCTCTTGCAGAAGCAGTAAGAAATAAATACAAGCCAATAGATAAAGTTGTAAAATTCTTTCTTCAAGATGATTTATCTAAGGCGACTCCTGGTTTGAAGGATGTAGTGACGGTACACCTAGATGATGGCACTAAGGCTATAAAAACAGAAGCAATATCTAATGTTTAAACTCAGGGAAGCATATTCTATGTTCTGTGAGGAAAACAATGTGCATCTTGTTGGATGTTCTAAATGTTATAGTTTAATACCTGGAGAAGTTATGGTGGCATGTAACACACAACAGGATATTTGCTTATGTATAGTTCACAAAAACTTTTTCTAGTTACAAGTTGCTGTTGTAAAATGTACGAGGTTGCCTTTTTAATTGCCAGAAATGGGTTGATGATGTGGCAACTTTCTCAGATTTCACTAGCAGCTGTCAAGCTTGTAGGAATGGAAAGTTAATAGACTTCTAGATTGATGAAATTCCAAATGACACTCTTACCTACTTCAGATACAATCGGTTCACCAAGCAAAAACTCTTCTATTGAGTTTGAATCAAAATGGCTTTTAATGAAGCAATAACTTCATTGAAAACTATTTGCCTGCATTCCTGGAGCATCATAAAATAAAAAGACACCAACATGCAGCTTATGAAAATCAAAAGTTGAATCCAAGTGAAAGTGATGATGTAGTTTAAAATTAATTTTACAGAGAATTATTCCTGCATGAAACAAAAGAAAATACAAAACGCCTACTGGGCATACACAGATAACTTTATTCTGTAAATATTACAAAATTGAATATTTAATCAGATTGCTGGGCCCAGCAGCCAATTTAAGAACATGTTTATTGCTTTCGTTTATGGTTTAAGTTTGTTACCTATTAAAAAAAGGTTCTAGAAGACTATAATATGAAGCAAGGTCTGAGAGAACCTGATATCAAAATTAGAGAAACAGTATTTTTACAACAGATAAAGATAAATAAACTAACACCAAGATATGCAGATAAAGATTTTGAAGTCAAAGACAAAAGTGGTCATTAAGTGACAGTCAAGTCAACATCCACTGCAAAAACAATTGGCTGATTATCAGGTGGTGCCCGATATTCATGCAGTCCAATAACTATGGCTGATTATCAGGCCCATCAGGCGACTGGATATCAGGTGACTGATTATTAGGCACTTTTTGATAATCAGGTGCTGTCTGCATATCAGAGAGCTGATTATCAGGCTCTTTTTAATATGGTTACTGATATATATTATTATTATTGCAATAATAAGATGTGTATAAAATATTATTATTATATGTTTTACAACTAGGCCTATATATTTTTTTATAATATTTTTAACTTCAACATTCAGAATATGCATACATTACAAAGGAAGAAAACGACACAACATATTCATATAGATGCAGACTAACAGATTCATCGTCATATATGATGTACATAATATAAGTTAATGAATAATTAGTAATGTGTTAAAATATCATTATATATGTTTATTAGATGTTATATAATTATATTATAAACATTATTAATTTGATTAATTAAAATCCGATTGCACATTGCACTCAACTATTAATTGTTTAAATTTTAATAAACGAAAAAATTATTCATTAATAAATATTTAGATAACTTTTATTAAACTTATAACAAATATTCTATGTAATTTTTATTGGCAATACTATTTGATGTATTAAATATTTTATGATAATCAGGTAGTCCGATAAAATTGGCTGATTGTCAGATGGTGCCATATAATCAGGTGACTGGATATCAGTTGGCTGATTATCAGACACTTCCTAATATTCAGTTACTGTCTGAATTAAGTCAATTATGAAAGCTATAAAGATATCTATATTTTACCTTTATTTTAATTTAGAAAGGCATCCTGATAATTTTTAATAATTGGGTTGTGAATTAAAATAGTTATGGTAAGTATATCTTTTGATTGGTAAATGAAAAAAGTTTTACTAAACAATAAAATTGTTAGCCTGTAAATGATTTAATGAACATTAAATTGTTTTCCATTGTTCATTTGTTATTTAGTTTATGTAGCATCAGAAAAAGATGTAGTTGATTTTGTATCTACTTCATAAAATCAAATAACAAATTTATAAATTTAACATGATGTAATAAATAATATCATTGAATAAATATATATTATGGAAACACATAAATTTTCTCTTTGGTATAATGAATTACTATTATAAATATTTGCATGACAATTTTTTTATCATTGTAATGACTAACTATAAAAATAAGGTTAAATAATAATATGGGTAATTCCATATAAGAGTAGCACTCTAGAAAAAAAAAACTTAAACTATCATCATAATGTTTGGTGTATATTTTCTATACACCCTGTAGTTTTATAAAAAATATAGATTTTTTTGCATACCTATAGCATTAGATAGGGGGCCTTCAAACTTCCTATACTTAAATTATGTACAATATGTGGTATGCATTATATATTTTGTTAATAAAGTGTTTCTGACTATAAGAAGAACATATTAATTTTAAGTAAGTAAATGATGTACATGTATTAATTCATGTCAGAAGATGATAACCATTTAAGAAATATTCAATTCTAACATTATTGTGCTTAGTATTATACAAACACTGACATTTATGTTGAAAATGTTACATATGTTACCAAAAAAAATAATTAAGATTTTTTCTACATAGGTAAACTAACTTATTAAGAATAGAATATTGTGAAAGCAAGCATATATTAATATATATATATAATAAAGGTAGTTGTTATAATTTACATTAATTATTCTGCTAGTAATAAATATGTATTATAATTTTAAAATATATTATATTTTTTTAATATATAATTTTTTTTTTAATATATAACCATTGACTCAAATTATTTGATATTAATTCAAAGGTTTTTAAATAAATAAAAAACGATAGACTATTAATTATAATAAATTAAAAATATATACTATTTATTTATAAAACATGTTACTTTTTTAAATACAATTAAGTCAATAAGCACTGGTTCCCTGCAGATGACAGTATATTTCACATACTAAGTTTTTTATGGTTGAGTGGTATTTAACATTATTTTTGAAAACAAATAATACATTTTTTGTAGATAAAAATGTTGTTGGTAATCAATCTGTCATTTCCAGGAGAATTAGTTATAGAGTGACTATGTGTGATAAGAAGGTATTTAAAGACATACTTCTTGTGTGACATCATTTAAGAACAGTCCCTATATTCAGTATTAACAGACCCCATAACAGACCCCATAACCATTATTAATAAGATAAATAAGATATATGGAAGCTACTTTTGGTCATATTTAAAAAATATGGAAATATACCCACCACTGGACTGTCCACAGAGCTATGCCGTGTAGTGGTGAAAAATTGTTTGACCTTTTATTTTGTCACAATAATGGTGTGCATTATGAGTATCTTATATTTCATATAAATACATATATAATATATAAGTAACATTAAGAAATTTGCACAGTTCTTTACACATCTAGACTTTCTTCCTTTTAGCAGTCAGACATTTTAATAACTTATGATGATGTTTCTTTCTAGCTTTAATGGCGGCCACCATTAATAGGTGCTTTTCTTTAGACTTGGAGATACTTTGAGTTTTTTGGCTATTTTCTGATGCCTTCAACAACTCTTCCAGATATTGTTTTGAAGCATTCAGCATGTTGTGGGATAACTTGGAGTTCACTTTATCATAGACAACGTCTGAACATTTAAAATAGTTGACTGATGATTTTGACTTGGCCTTGAGGCCATACTTTCTTGTCTGAATAGAGCTGAGACTGGAAACATTCAAATGGTTGGACTGGGGATCTAAGATACCTCCCATAATACTGAACGTACTTCAACTTCAGGTACATGAAAACATGTAAGCAATGCCAAAGCAGCTTTACATAATGTTATTCAAAAGAACATTCATTGTTCATTGAACTGTTCCACCATTCATAAATCCGCTGATTTTCATTTAGATGCAGACATTGCTGTGAAACATTCAAATGAAAATTTCGAACCTCTATTTCAAACATGTCTTGATCTGTATCAGAAATAACAGTAGGGGAAATTGATGGAATTCGCAGCATCAATGACATTGATGCTGACAGAGTAAAGCAGTCTTCTAAGGGCACAACAAGATCTTTGATCGTTTTTGGAATTAACTCTGGTTTCACAAACACACCATAAATTGTTGAAGGAGCTTTGATTGTTGATCATGAAGAAGATGTGCTATGTGATCTGATGTTTGAAACATCAGATGACATATTGTTTAAGAAGTGGTAAAATAGCCTCATAGAAGTGCAAAACCAACAATGATTTTTTTGATGATAGAAAATGTACTCCTTTAGTTTTGTCTTTCTGTAGATCTTTTGTCTGTCATAGACTTTGCATGTAGAAGAGGCCAAATTTCCCTAATTAATGCTTTAGACTCAGTACTACAATTTCGTCTCCACATGACTTCCACAACTCATGATAAGTACAGGACCCTATCTTCCTCCTTAAAAAAATTAAAGTAAAAACAGATGTATGCATCTACCAGTAATAACCACAATGTATCAATTGAAATGTCATAGATTGATAACCATTGATGAGGAATATAATTTTCAGGAACATAATAAGAAATGAGTAGGTACTGTAATAATTTATATGTAATTAATAAAATATAAATACAATATGTAATATAATATAAAGGAAATAAATAAATACTCTACAGGGCTGGGAGGCAACAATTATTGATAATCTTCACCCTTTTGGCATAGAATTTTTATTGCAGTTTTGAATGATTCTGAAAAATGATCCATTTGAACTCAAAATATACGGAAAATACAGAAAAAAATCATGCCTGTATAGACATAGTGTATACTGTATGTATAGTAATTGGTATTTCCAAACTAGCCAAAAAACCCAAACTAGCTGGAACTTTTTTATTAATGAAGATAAACTCCAAACTACCTGGAATATTAAAGATATCATGTTCATGATCATCTATGCAAAAAATCAACCATCAATATCTTTTAAACCAAAGAATTTGTTAGTTATATACCTATTTCTATTAAAAATTACCATTTTAAAAACCTGAACTAGCTGAAACTTTTTTATTTTACTGAAGATAAACTCCAAGGCCAAACCACCTGGAATATTAAAGATATCATGTTCACAATCATCTATGCAAAAAATCATCATATATAAGAACTTTGTAAACACTGATAAATATAATGATTGACAAGCACATTTAATTGAATCCAAAACAACAAATTTCAATTGAAAAAAGTATTTTGCTAACTTTTTAATCTTATTATTAACATTGATTTTATCAATTGTCGCTTTAGTTATGTTACTTTTCAAACTTATGTGTGGAGGCCAATGTTATACATAATCAAACATATGTAAATTATAATTCTTAAAAAGTAATACATCTAATAATACAAATTTAAATGTTTTAATTATATTGTATGATATGTCTTTTAAATCTAAAAGGGCATAAAATTTAAGAAATGTTGCTTTTGTTATGTAACTAATACATAGCTTGCCCATCTACAAAAAATACAATAGTTCATATATTATTGATAAAATAAAGTTTTAGTCTAAAGTAAATAATTTTAACCTGTATAGTATTATTTGTTTGTAACATAATAAAAGCGACAAAACCTTGAAAAGGTAAATTAAGGAAATAAAAATAGATACATTCACCAAAATATAAAATTGAATTATTTAAATGCAAAAGTACTTTAAAATCACTTCTTTATTATTTTGTAAGATGCCTAATAGAACTCCCAAAACAACAAAAACTCGAAAGACGAGAGCCTCATTCAATTAGGGTTCAACTCCCGCCATCTCCTGCTAAGCTAGAACGAGAAAGAGGGAGGTGCAGAAAAGCTGTAGCAAAAAGACAACTGGCATGAACCGAAGAAGACAAGAAACAGTATAGAGAGCAGTCAAAAGAAGGAATGAAAAGAATGAGAATGTGGAACAAATCACCATCAAGCACACTTAAGCCATATAAAGCAAGAACACACAATTTTAAATCAATGAGTGCAGATGATAAAAGAAAAATACGAAATGAGCACAGAAAACTGCAATGAAAGCATAAAGATAGAATTTACAAGGAAATAGCATTTACCCAATTTGTTGAAGCTGTAGCAAATGAAGAAGTGGAAGCTGTGCCGAATGCATGAGTGGAAGCTGTGCCAGTCGCAGGAGTAGAAGCTGTGCCAAACGTAGGAATGGAAGCTGTGCCAAACGAAGGGATGGAAGTTGTGCCTAATGAAGGAGTGGAAGTTGTGCTGAATGCAGGAATGGAAGCTGTGCCTAACGAAGGAGTGGAAGTTGTGCCGAACGCAGGTGTACCAATTTCAAGAAAATGTAGACAAAATAAGTTTGAAACTCAGGAAAAAATGAAAATACTCAGTGATGCTGAAAAAAAAGATGTATTGAAACATGTAAATAAATATATTCCTTCCAGTACAAGTAAAACCGCTAAACAAAAAGAAATTTTATGTCTTAATACAATCATCATTAATTCTGTTTCATCTACACTAAACCCAGGAAAAGGGAAATCTAAATTCCAAGCAGATATAATATCTGGGATTCGAGAAAGAGCTGACGCTAGAAGAAAAGACATGACTTACGTGGAAGAAAAAAATGCAACGAGGAAAAAAAGAAGCAAATTATAGAAACTTATCTTGATAAAAGCAGACCTTTGCCACTAAGGAGAAGAGATGGCACATTAGATTTTCGAGTTTTAGAATGCAATGTCATTGAAGCATACAATGAATTCAAATCAAACACGGAGAAAAAGTATCCCTACCCACCTTTAAACGACTAAGACCAATGAATAATATAAGGCGTACCAGCGCCAAAGACTTCTTGGCGTGCCTTTGTAAGGTCTGCCTCAATGCCAAATTTAAAATTGAATGTTTATCTAAGGCAACAAAAGGAGTTCAAGAAGTTAAGAAAAGTCTGCATAGTCTTTGCAATATAATGGTATGTAAAACTCCTAATGAAGACTGTTATGAACATATTTGCACCAACTGCAAGGATAACTTTCGTAGTTATTTGGATCCAATAAGGCAAGACGAAAATACTAATTCGAAAATAGTAAACTGGAAGACGTGGAAACCAATGGATGTAAATGTGACCACTAAATCTGTCAGTCATAATAAGAAAGGAAAAAAGAAAATTGAAACAATCATATTTGTTAAGAATAAAAATGATTTTGTTGTGAAAGAAGGTACAGTCGAGGAACTTATAGATGAATGTATCATAGAATTTCAAAGATTACCCCTACATTTACACAATGCTAATCATCAAAAAAATGAGAGAAAAAAGCTACAAGAAAATCAACCAACAAATTGTGTTATATTGGATGTCGATTATTCTCAAAATATCAATATACAGTATAGGGAGTAACCCAAGTCCTCCCATTATTTTAGATCTAAGCTGACCTCTTCCCAATATACGCACAATACTACCAAAATGGAACATTTTACCATGAGGAGTTTTTGTGTGTGTCTGACGATTTAACACACAACTATGTACAAGCAGGCATATTTATAAATGAGATTATTGGGCATCTGAAAAAAAAGAAACCAACGTCACAAGAACATTCACATATTTTCAGATCACTGTCCTGGAAAATTTTTGAACAGGTTTATGCTTGCATACTTAAGCCAAAGAAAAGACACAACGTGGAATTACTTTGGCGCCTGACATTGTAAAAACTTAAGCAATATGGCGGGTGCAAACTTCAAAACACTTCTAGCTTGGCATATTATCAAAACGGGTGACATTGTGGATACCTTAGAGGCGTTTAAAACACTTCCTCTCCCAGCATCAGAGTGTCGATGAACAGTCCTTACATTTCCATTATCTCAACTTGTGGAAACTCGCCAGCCTTACAATTCTAAATGGAGTGGATACATTTCATGGTTTGAAAAAAGTTCACCAATTTGCTTCGATGGGAAATGGTAAATTGAAATCCTGTCGCCTTTCCTGTTACTGTGAGGTCTGCATATCGGGAGATATTTCATTGTGTGACAAGAATCCGGATCTAACAGATTATGTTGCTGTTATATAGCTGTGTACTACTTGCCAAAGTGATTTCAATTCATCAAAAGTACCATGGTTTCAATGCTGTGGCTGCCCCAATTGGTATTGTAAATCATGTCTTCCAAAGAACATTACAAAGAAAACTAAGTTTTTTTATTTATGTAATAGCTGTAAATAAATATAACCTATCACTTTTGAAAACTGTGTTTCTTATGGTCCATTTCTAGATATTCGTTTTAAAATGACGCTTTTGTTATGTCACCAAAAGTAATTGCTTATACTGTTGTGTATACTGAAATATATGTACTAACATAATATATTGTTTGAAATTATTATATACAGATAGAGTTTTGTAATTTATTAATATACAACACTGGAAAAAATTAAACTATACACCCTTTTTTCAGGTCATTTTTGAAAATTATTTCAAAATTTTAATTTTTTTAAATTAGCAACTTTTAAATTTAATGATTAAGTAAAAGCAATTAAATATCAATGTTTTTTATCATTCAATAAGAGAGAAAACTGTGTACTGTTGGGTGTCTAACACACTGCCGCATGGATGTCCCCATTATTATGTCATCCACCTCCAATTCTTTCACATTACAGCTAATGATGGGGTGAATAGCACTGGAACATTGTTTCTGGGCCTGTTCTGGCTTACACACACAGCAGCAGAAAAACGGAGGGAAACGAAAAACTTTTATTGCTTTTACTTAATTATTAAATAAAAAAGTTGCCCATTTAAAAAAATGGAAAAAATTACCTGAAAAAGGGTGTATCGGTTAATTCTTTCCAGGGTTCTACATTGTACATAATTTGTTTACTTTAGTTATCATGTATTGAAACGTTATTATTGTCATGTTCATGCAGAGTATTTCTATGGTGTATAATACATCTATGTTTTTTTTTAAATATAGTACACTGTTTCGATCATATATCTGTTTATATGTTTTTAGAAAGTTTCTTGTTCAAGTTATTAATCATATTGACACTTTCATTATGTTACATATTTTTCGATGTAAATTTCGACTACCTAGTATCTAATCCTACAATACAGTTTATGTTTTAATGACCTGAATTGTTATTTTCAAATATTATATTATGGTTAAAATAACTAATTGGACATTTTTATAGATTAAATGATAATAATTGCTTACATTCGTTTTCTAAAATAAGATGATATAATTTGTTTTCATTTCAAATTGTATCAAATAGTGATATTAGTGGAGGATCATAAGGACGGACATTTACCATACGTGCCAAAAGCAATTTTATTGCAGAAAGCATTTATTGAGGAGTAAGCATTTTTGCACCTAATAATGTATTACTAACAGATAGAAATATGCACCCAAAGTTTCGAAAAAATATAATTTTTCAAGGTCATTGGAGGTCAATGTGGGTCACAATGGGTCATCGATGTCATTGGTACATACAAATGTATACATATTAGACAAAAATTTGCATATACTTATGAAATGTATGCTATAAGTGTATATAGTACACAATGTACTTTGCTTAGTATTATTGTCTAAGTCAGTCTTGGCATCCACATCGGCAGAGGCTTGAGCAATTAAGGTCTTCCCGCTTGCATCGGCACCTGGCAGTTTGACATCCTGTTTTACAGGCACACTGAATCAGCGCCCTTGCTGAATTAGAAAGAGTTGGCTTTGTTATCCACTGGGGCTCCCATCCCTTTCCCTCTTTCTCCATCCGAACTCGGCTGGGGACACCTCAGGCAGAATTGGTTTATGAGAAGACATCCAAATACTAGACTGGAAGATTGAACGCTGGGTGTGCTGCAGAAGGGCATCTTTTGTGGGAGGAATCTGGGACATATCTCTCTTTCCTT
>JAUZND010000305.1:0-14243 GCA_034780555.1 Coelogynopora nodosa | reverse complement strand
CATTGTGACGTCATCAGCTTACTGTAGACAACTATCAAGGACAAATCAAAAGAATTTTTTTGTGGTAAAATTTTGTATGCAAGATTTAAAAAAGAACTCACGGATAACAGTAATCAATGAAGACTCCTATAAATATATCCAAACAGTAAAACCATTTTATTACAAAAGTTATCTCCGCGAAATTCTGGAAGTGATATAATGTTATGTTCTGAAAGGAAAATCGTATACTCATGCGTCACGAGGTTACTTTGCTGTTGAGTCCGTGCTTACTCGAAGGATCATTCATGAAACTTATATGTATAACAAGAAGTTTATAATAAATTAAATCCATTTAACTTGAATAATAAAATCATTTATTAAAATAACCAGCAATTTAAAAAATACTCAAATAGAATTTATACTACTTATAGTTTATTTGTATAAGTAGTATAATTATAAATATATCAACAAATATAGATTTTGTGATCTGGAATCAGATGTAAAAAAGAATCAAGACAATTGGTTGCATTTAACAAAAGTTATAGCATTTAATGGTCAATATAGAGCATTTAATGGTCAATATATAGCATATATGCTTATTTTCCTATAAATTTTCTAACTGCAGCTCATGACGTAATCAGGTCAGTAAAATAATACCAATTTATTAATTTTTTGAAAATAAAAATCACTTGCCAAGTCTTTAGGAGGTATCTGTAAACCAAATTTCAACATATTGGATGATAAGAAGTTTGGTTTTTCAGGGGGGTAAAATACCCCCCTCAACGTAGCAAACCCTAAAACGTATGTCCACGTACGAAGGGTTAAGGATATTGCTATAAATGGCTTATTTATATATGCCATTACTAATTATTACCTATAGTATTGATAATATACATATCTATTCATACAATCATGACCATTGTATCTAAGAAATTAATATAATAGATAAATCGATGAACGTTAGCAAAATTAAACAAGCCATCAATATATACGAGCATTTGCTAATTATTTATGACTTCGCTAGTCTGTTGCTACTTCAGTTTATATAGTAGAAACCTGCGGTATGGTTTGATAACATGATACCACAACATACAGAGAATCACAACTTAAATATATTTGTATATATACAATGTAACTATAGCCTATATATGTATATTCAAGTTTATCAGAACTTCCAACCACCGTTATCATTTGCATGTCTCACTGATCAAAGTGCATTCATAGATACATACTATGTATTAATGCAGCAGATCAATACAATAAATGCAATATTGGCATTAATAAAAAATATGTCGGAGATAATAATTATGTTAAAATTTATAAAACTATATTGAGGACACTTCTAAGTGTGTCCTTTTGTGATTAATACTAAATTTTGCATCGAAAGGTTGTTGTAATGAATGAAATGCAACTGGGACTATAACACAAAACACAAAACCCTGAAAACATCAATTATTTTTTACAATATAGAATCGAAGAACTAACAATTAATAAGAGTTTATTAAAATTAAAAGAATTAAAATTAATGGACTTAATAGAGAGATTATTTTGGAAGAGTAGACTAAGTCTGCCCAACAATTACAATATATAAATCAGTAATATATATCAATGTCCATATAATAAATAATTAATTCTATATATAATAAGTATTTATATAAGTAAATGACAAATCAATGGTTATGGTTGTTATAACTGTATAGATTTATGTCCTTAAGTAAAAGAACTGAGTGGAATGTTTTGATTCATGTGGGTAACACAGTGGATTCATGTTGATTCATGTTGGGAACACAGTTGAATTATACTAGAAATTATACTTTAATTTTCAACATTTAAATCGTATTGATTATTTTTTTTAATGTTCTTGCGAGAGCGCGTGTTTTGCACACAATAAATTTTTAAATATTATAATAAAATAACCAATGTAAACCATTGTATAATTTTCAATATTTAACATGAACGTCAAAATAGACGGACCGATCGTTGGAGTAATTTGTATTCTTCAAAATAGAGTCTAAATAGTAAGCCAAGTTTTGTTTGGTATTAAATAACAAGACTTTCCACCGTATTACAAAACGGGTGTTAAAACTAATTTCCCACGAATAGTGTTAACTCATATTGCAGAAAATAGACTAACTTGTTCTCATCCCATAATATTTGACCCAGTTTACTACCGGTGCTAACCACAGGGTAAAAAATTAATTTAACAGTTGTTATATATTATTTTCCAAATAAAAGGTTTGTTCTATCAATTGTAATGTTTAAAATGTTATAAAAAACGTGCTAAAATAAGATTATATTTTAATGAATGTTTTATAAAAAAATAATACAACATACTTATTCAGAGTTTAAACATTTTGATTAATGTGTAAGATTAAATTTTCATAAAAAGTACAATAAATTGTCTCTGAAATAAAATAGAAAAAAATATGTTATTAATTTATAATAAAAAATGTCGACAGTATGAATATATATTAAAAATAAGTTTCAACCGCGGGTGTTATGTAATAAATATTGAAAAATTAGAAACAGTCAATTAAATAAAACTGACATACAAACATATTTGTGCAATATTAAATTTATTGTCACATACTAAACGCAATTTTGTTAATAAATATATTAAAACAACAAATGTTTGTTATCTCAAAATTTGATTATCAATTTTAGTTAATGACATTATAATAAGTATCATTCAGTATGTGAAAAAAATTATTTTAGCACAAGTATTGTATATACACCGAGTAAGTGACAACAAATTTCATACTAAAAGCTTAAATTCTTATTGATACAGACAACATAAAACATCACAAATTGTAATTTTTAACCTAGTTAGAGTCATTTAAAACAGTATTTACTTCTCAAGTATATTCATTATACCTATGATACCTGTTTTACATGTGATACAATGGGATACCTGTGATACATGGGATATCTGTAAAATATGGGATATTTGTGATACCTGTGATGCCTGTTATACAAATGTGATACTATATTTCATTTTCAATGATGCCAAAATTTTATTAACATCTATTTATTAATAAAAATCGCTTATTGAATTTTAAATAATTTAATCAAGTAATCACGCATTATAAATTTACAACTCTTTTAGTAATAATTCACTAATATACGCAGCATTATCTATAATTATGGTTTACTGTGTCTCTTTTTATAGAAATATTAGGATCTTTTCATTTAAAATGTGAAAATATATATATATATAGGTAGTCACGGTAGTGTTCCTATATTGCGATCGATATTTTAAACTTATATGTGTCAATAACTAAATATATGTTTTAGTAAATGTATGTTTATTTATTTTTAATATTTGTCAAGTGTACAATAAGATTTGATGAACTTTAAAGTTTTTATTTGCAAATATAATTTACTATTTGTTAATAATAATAGGCTATGTTATAATTTATACGTTAAAATATATTTCATTGATTGTAATTGTGTTATTAACTAGTTATTTATTTTCGTGTAGCTGGGAATTGTTGTACTCAACTATACGTGACTAATAATGTTATTAAAGTATCACTGATGGATCTAGTTTTTATAAATTAATTTTTTTTGTATTACTAAACTGGTTTTTATTATATTTCAAATTTTTATAGGTATCTTTACTATATATAATTATGCGACTAATCGCCATTTTCGTTTTAAATATTTTGATTTATTTTATTATCAAAATTAATTAATAAATATTTTAAAATTTAAGACATTAATTTTAAAATTTATTATTTTCTAAATTCATATATTCTTACAAATTTTATCAAATTGTAACTATAATACTATTATTATTTTAACAATACATCAATAGGCCAACATATTGGCCAACATATGTTGGAAGCACTATAATTTAACAAAATATTAAAAATTGATATTTTCAGAACATAACAGATTGTATAATTAATAATGTTTTTACAATAGCATTAATCTCAAGGCAAAACAATAGTTTTATTTAAATTGTAAATATGTAGGATATTGTAGCACTTTATACTGACTAGTATTAATTCATTTAGAGAAATGTTAGTTTATTCTTATAAATTAAATATTTATACTACTTTCGTGTTATTTTCATATTCTTTAAAATGTCTTTCTATGAAACATAAATCCTTCGAAAAGCTTTTTTCCTAATAATCCTTTCTGTGAAACAAGTTTTTCACAATTCAGAATTCTATAGTGTGCCATTTCACGAATCATCGTCGCTGAATTACTGATCTATATTTCGGCGCAACACCGAGATACTAATATAAATTATCAGCTGTTAGATATATTATCGTGTTTGAGTTTGTTAGAAGGTATTACACATATTAATTTGACACTTTTGTGCAATTATATTATAGAAAATATATGTTTTAAAATTTGATACTCGAATCACATTGCATTGTCTATTGCTTTATAGTTGATTTAGTAAATATACAAATTTATCTAACTATTTATTTATTTGTAAAAGTTACATATTTTACGACAAAATTGTTTTATAATAAAGAATAAATAAAGAAGAACTATCGGACTTATTTTTTTAAATTATAATATTAATTATGAAACTTCATAATGGCAACAATAAAATACGTAATTATATTTATTTTTACTAAACATATAGTCTTGTATAAATAAACATATTAAATAATCTCATCAAATTATGCTATAATAAAATGTAATTGTTTATTCTTGGAGATTTATTGTGGTTATAGTAGCGTAGCAAAACATTGGGATTTTAAATTGATTTATCTTCGCTTTTCCTTTATTATGTTGCGCTAATTGTTCTAGTTTAAAATGTATCGATTTTGTGATAAATTAAATACGCAATCTATAAATTAATAAAAAATTAAATTATCTGTTTTCACACTCCTAAACATGACAATATTTGAGTAACAGCCTTTAGTCGTGAAAAAGGGGGCCATATTATTTAGACTTTTCCCATTAGATGGGGTATAATTATAGTAGTCATTAAATTATTTAGTATTACAGAAATTGCTGAAATCACTGTCTTCAAAAAAGCATTAGTATTATTCTATCACCAAGACTTTACCATGACCCCTTTTCGCGTATCCGATCTGCGCATGGGGAGCCTTCTCGTTTGTTGCACCCCAGTCCTGGATCAAACTGCCTCATAACATTAAATTGGAGAAAAAAAACCGTGTTTTTAAAAAACCTATAAAAACTGAGCTATATCCAAAATGTTCACTTCTATCTCTTACATGTTCTCAAACTTTTTATCTCTCCTTTTACTGTTTATCTGACTTTGAATGTATTTTATACAATAGGCTATTGTCATTAAATCCCCTAATAATAATAATAATTATATGTATGGACTAATTATATAGATATTTATTGACATTAAGAATGGTTTAATTATATTTGCCATTACAATTAATCGCAAAGACCCGAAGAACTGGGGACAGAGCCTTTTCAGTAGCGGCACCATGTCTGTGGAATGCCTTACCTCCCTGCCTGCGTGAAATCACTGATTCTACTTCTTTTAAATCAAAACTAAAAACATATTTATTTTCTCAATAACAATCAATACATCAATTTCAGTTGCAGCGAGTCTCTAATGTTATAATCTGTAATTTACTGTTACCTATATTCTCTGTAAATCATGTACTAGCACTTCTGACATCATTTGATTTTAAGCGCTATATAAATATATAATAATTATTATTATTATTATTATTATTATTATTATTATTATTACTATCTACCATCAACAAGTAGGCCTAATCTGCCTAATCACAACTTATATAAATAGGAAACTAATATAATACATAAATAATTCGATGAATCCGATGATGTTTCAATAATGGAAATTTGAAAGATGCAGTTATATAAAACCAACACTTAAGTCATTGCATTTTATAAATAAATTTCACCGACAGTCAAACAAATGGTCAATTTTTTTATTTTACTATTTATATTTATACTTCAGTTTATATTGAAGGCTGCAGTTTCGATGACTTGTATCTTAAATCAGTTTCTATGGAAATGGTGCAATAATGGTATTTATGCCGTGTGATATTTGTGGTATTATATCAACATTATTGTGCGATAATAATATTAATTGGTAATAAGAAGAAACAGATTCCTACCACAGCAGCTGGGGCTGCCAATGACGAATATATCAGAATATATGTCTAGGTATTGACAATTCATTACACATTACAGATAAAGAACATAATTTTTATTTAGCATTTGTTTAAGTATTTTCCATTTTCTTAGAAATTGCACAACTATAACAATTGTTGGATTAAAATGAAAGAGTTAAAAAAAGTATTTTAAATCATTTTTTAACTTACTAAAATTTTAGAAATTACAAACAATCTATTTACACAAATTAATCAAATTATACAAATAAAAATGATTAAAATTTATACACAACTTACTTAAATTATAAGTCAATCAGAATTATTAGAAGTAGGCCTACACGAACAGCATACGAACAAATGAGTCATACTTTTTTTACGTTATCATAAAAAATCACTGCTATATTATTTTATTGTCAAAATTAATAAAAACATTTATATTCCTGAAATTACCTTCACGAACTATCCTGCTCACGCTTTCTGCTTTTGCATTCTAGATAAACAAATGACAATAATGGACGAGACACACTTAGATGTCACTGATTGAGGTGATTCGGAATTACAGCGATGATAATAGTGACAAAAAGAGCCTGAAGCAAATATTATTAGTATTGATTCAAAATGGAAAAAGATAAGACTTTCCATTAAAAAAAGTACCGGCGGCACGCCGGCGTTTCGCGCACCTCACAGCGGTATGACAGCGGTTAGTGGTTAGCAATCCGGCAACCGGAAAATATAATAACTTGATAAATATAATAATAATATTTGTCCCGTATCACGTATAAATCACGTATATATATATATATTACTAATAATAAAAATATACATACTATACTAAAATATTCGAAGTATATTCTATTTATATTCATGTAAGAATAATAAAAAATAAATAGTTTGTATTATATACACTAATTTTAAAAGTTGCTGGTCTTCTAACATTAGAGTTATTAATCCGGTTGCCGGATTGCTAACACCTACCTAAAAAATATGTTGAATAAAATGCTAATATTCTAAATTATACCTTTTATAATGCTTTTAAATGATAAATTTATATTAAAATGATAATTCAATAACATATCGCCGTTATAAAATATCGGCGTTAAAAATCGGCATTTACCGCCGCATGGCGTTTTTTTATACGGTTACCGTCGCTTAACCTCGGTATGCCATTTTTAGGCGATTTCCACCGCTTAAATGCTGCTTTGCGCGGTAGCGCATTGCATTATATTACAAATTAGTTTTAACAGTAACTATAGGTTACTGTATAGATGCAATTTTTTATTTTCTGTTAGTAAAATATATGGAGTCAAGATATAAATAACAAAAATATGTTTATTTGAAAACAAACGTAACAATTATATATACTTGTAGCATAATATAAAACGTAATATTATAATATACATACATCATTTCATATTGTTAAACTAATGTATTTTGTACATACACGGGAATACAACACACCTAAATAAACAATAGATGTTATTTCATACTTAAGCATATCATTTATGTATTAGATTTAGGATAGATATACTGTATATATATAATTTAATATTTTGAAAATGTCAAATCTGTTTATTAAGCTGTTCGCTAAATTTAACAATTTTAAGATATTCCCAAGTAACATCAGCGGTTCAATGGATGTTTAACGGACGAAATTTCTAAACTTTCAAATTTGGTTGTGCTACAACGTCCACACGCAGTTCAAAGTGTCCGTTCAGTGAATTATTTTTAAATATCTGCTGTAAACGGTCGTTTAAAAATATTCTTATTAACATGCATACTACTTATAAGTAATAAAGTAATATGTTGAAACAATATATTTTATATATTTAATAAATATCGTACTTGCTAATTTAATTAAATGATAATTAATTAAAAATATGAAATAATGATAATTAACAAAATAACCTCCCCACTCCAAATTTAAGTGTTAACGGTATTATTAAAAATGATGTACAATTTCAATTAAGGATAATTCTATAATTAAATTAACTAAAAATAACATGGTATTACTAAATATTGCGTATCAAATAAAGGGAACAATTATAAGTAAACGTGTTACGGTCAATTATATTCAAAAACATGACAGGTTTATATAACCAGATACAATATTTATTTATTCAAATATTATAAAACGGTAAGTATATAATATATATGAGCAGGTAAATTCCTCTGATAAACAAACACATACTATAGTGATGTACACTCGTCAACAAAGAATAAATTACAATTGTACACTTTCTTTCATCAAAATATGTGCGAAATAATAGGAGTTCGTATGCAAGTCAAATATACATTAACGTTTTAAAAAGATTATAAGAAGTTCACATATATAAAAGTTTGTATTGTGCAAATTAATTGAGGACAAAATTTCATACTATTAATATATGTGCAAGATAAAAACGTCATCTATAAAAAAACAGCAGTTCATATATTAAAAGAATATTTAGAAGATTTTTTATTTTATTATATTTATTTATTTTGGAATATCTATTATTTAGTGGATACCATGTGATACCAGGAAATAATTACATTCTAGTAGCTATATACTGCACCAAACTATTATTGGTTACCCTGTTGTTACTCTATATATATATACATAGCTGTAGGTTTACATACACTATGTATGACATGTGTCACGTAAACGATTAAAAAAAATGTATGTATTTTTTAAAATTTTGTAGAAAACATAACATTTCCATATGGTGACAAATATGACAATATATCCCCACGACGGACATTATATAATAATCATCTAAATAAATGTTTGATGCAATTATAGCTTATTTGCGAGCTTGCATCTAATTATTAAGTATAGTAGAAGTGTGCCTACAAAATATTTACATTTACATTTGTCCTACATAAAACGTATATATAATCACAAGGTATTGTTACTTAATCTATATTAATATTTCATTCAATCCATTCAATTATAGTAGTAGATTGATATTATATGAATATATATATAACTAAACTTATATTATTGTTTACAACACTATACTTTTATAATAAAGTTTTCTTTAAAGAAATTAATATAATATTTGTCCCATTTTAAAAGATAGAGTACCTATATCATTATAAAAAATATATATTTCAAGTCTCTCAACTGAAAACATTGTGATTACCCTAAAACATATTAGCAAACTTTTAACAAATAAAACTTCTAGAAATATAATTTTAAAATACTAAAAATCGACCTGCATGGATTTGTTTCCGGTAAAGAGTTAAAGTTCATACTTTTAATAATTCACTTTTGTATATTTTGACCTGCAGTCAATAGCAATCTGATCTGGTGTATATTTGAAAACAATAATTTTAAAGGTTAAAGTCACTAACGTTTTTAACGATAAAGCAAAGAAAACAGAGTTGGTATGATTAGGTTATTTATTTATTATAACATTAGTGTATCGTTTACATCACCATCACAATCTTGTATATTCTAAAATATTAATGCAAATCAATTTCACATACAGATTACAATCATATTCATGGACATGAATCATTACTTAGCCTTAGGTCACCTTACAAATCAAGAGCAATTAGACTAGATTGGATCAATGTTAGATTGACATTATCTACTTTTTGAATGATGATGGACAGATTGAAATAAAAAATGTTCATGGCCACAAAGTCAAAGTCTTAGGTCAGTCACATATGTCATATATCAATCTAATTAAGATAAGATTGATCCAATTGCAATTACAGAGTCAAAATATTTGTAATTTAGCTAAATATGAAAACTTTAACATTTAATTTTACCACTTATATAAATAGAAATTCTATTTATATTTTTAGAAAACTTATTATCACCTTGTCCTTAGACTATATTTATAAAGATATGTGAAAAAATATTTCATATATTTATTTCATGCCATGACATGTCGTCATTGTAAAAAATAATGGCTAAACATTGTCATTAGGTGATTTTTGCCTAGTGCTAAGCCGTTATTTTTTATAGTTATGGCCCATTGAATGGTTTGGGAAAAGTTTAGTTTATAATTATAATAAAAACTAACTTTTTATTAAGATGATTTCTAACAATACTTATAAAAATAATGATATCAATTTAAGTAAATTAAAAGTAAAAATTATTTTAAAAATTACATTTATTTACTGAATTTGAAACAAAATATCAATATGATATATTCCATATAACTTACAAACTATATAAATATAAAGTAATTTTATTAAAAATATATTTATTAAACATCTATAATATTATACCTAGTCCTATATTTACTAAAATTAATTAATAATTATAAGCCTATTACTATTTATATTAATATGCATTTTACTAATTCATTTCAATAAATAGGACTAGGTATATAATATTATAGCTGTGTTTAATAAAATTTGCTATAAATGGCTAAAAGCCAACAAAAAATGGCAAGTAAAAAAAATAAGGTCAAAATAACTGATTTAACATTATGTAAAATGCACACAAACTGGTGCTCCAATCTATAGTTACTATAATAAAGTTAAGCATGTGGTTAGAAGAAACCTATTGTATATGTTAAAGGATAGTTAATATTTTTAAATAGTTCACAATGCTAAGGTAATTTGTTCTCATAATTAGATTATACTGCAGCTGTCAATCATTTCCTAGGATATGCATGGGATGGGCACAGAAATGTCTAATATACTTATATTGTAAAAACAAATTTACAATAGCTATTTGATTGAAGCTTTACAAATATTATAGTAGTTTCATTGGACAAATAAGTATATAGCTGGCACCAGTTGTGAAAATGTCAGGTCATGTGATAAATCCAAGCTAATCTAATCCTATTGTAAAAGTAACCTATTGTATAATGTAAATGCCAGTTGTAAATGGCATTCATCAAATAATGCTTTGGACAGTACTAATATTTTCACATCTATTTTTTAGGTGATCCAGCATTTGTCACACATATCTTGGATTTCACTCATATACTTATCTCAAATATACTTGATTTTTGAAATTATGTTGAAATATACTCAAATATACTCAAGTTTTATTATGTATTCCTGAATTTAAAAAAAATGTTATACTATTTTATATACTTAATTTATTACACTCAAAAAAATTTGCCTGCAGTGCTGTTTAGTAGTAACAACCAACAAACAAAAATAATTTACATATATTTGTTACAGATTTTTTTTTAATAAATAAATTATTGTAGATATATTCAAATATTTGCATCTTCATATGCTTACTTTTAAATTTCAAATATACTTATTTACAATATACTTAAATTTTGTTTAACAAAAAGAATAGACATACTGCTGCTAATATTTATACATTTATTTTTTATCTCTTTGATTATTTACCACTTGATTGATTCCTTACTCATATATATTGTATATTACACATTATTATACAGACTTAGTTGTATTTAGAGTACTTTTATTTTGTATAGGTTTATCATTGATATGGCAAGTTACCCCAGTGTCATAGTCATTATTTTCATTGTTATATTTGTCATTATGTTATAAAAATATTACAACATTATTCAGCAGTTTAGAAATTGTTTAACAATTTGGAATATAGCTTAGCTATATTCTTATAAAATATACTATATATATATAATATACTTACCATAATGCTGCTGGCATTTAAAAATATTTTTTAATGCCTGTTAACTGATATTGATATACAATAAATTGACAATTATATTATGATTAGTTATAGTCAATATTAAGTAATTATCCACTGTTCATGTATTTTAAATGCTTATTTTTCACAAAGTATAACTATAATCACATAATAATATAGCAAAATATTGCTTGATAGCAAAAACAAATCATCCCCCCCAACATGTGGTGAACAATGCATGCTTAGTACTTCATCAGCCATTCACCAGTCTGTTGCCATGTAGGTTTTCAGGTTGTGCGTTCAGGTCTTATGTCAGCAGTTGTTGTTTCTGGACTTGATGGGGTTGAGAGATGTGTTGTAGTAGTGTCTCTAAACAATGTTGGTGAAGCTGGGACATTGGTTCGACTGCTACATTGTGTGGTTTCTTATGGTGCAGATCATGTAAGTATTCGAGGTGATGTCGGCACTAGGATTGCAGAGGTTATTGGCTGATTTCTGTGTAGTTCTAAAGGTCCTGTTTGCTAGTTTGAGTCATTTGACTTAGATGAACCAGAGGGAATCAATGTTGGAGGTGATTGCATAGTAATGTTAGTAGAGACCGGAGTAAATTGGCAAAGGAACTGCCTGTTGTCATGGTCTACAACTTTGGACACTGTACCAGTTCTGTCCCATCTCTTTGGGTGATTTCCAGTACCATTCTGTACGAAACGTTTATCACCAATGTGGAATGGGGCTTGATAAAATGTATGACTATTTAGAGCTTCTTCAGACCGAGTATAATGTGTGTGCAGTGATGACTCTTTCATTGCCCAAGCCAAGTTTCTCTGATGTGTGGGTTTGAAAACTTTTCTAGTCTGCTCACAAATAATAGGGAGTCTTGTAGTGGTTTGCTAAAAATTATTTGTGCAGGAGAGATATTGCAGTCTGGGTCAGGGGTGTTCCATTGTTGTAGTATATAACGCCAAAAGCAGTCATTATTCAGAGAGACCATTGGGCTAATGTTGAAGGCGCTTTGTGGATTTACTGCAACTTCTGCTCTTCCATTAGAGCGTAGATGATAGGCAGAAGAAATACGATTGTTGATGCCCCAATGCTTGAGGAAGTCACGAGTCAGACTTGCTGTGAACTCAGGTCCACAATCACTTGAAAGTTCCATGGGAACCCCAAAAGTTACAAACATCGAATGTAGACACCCAATTAGGCCAGCTGCACCAGCATGTTGTGATCCTGATGGGCAAGTATAAACTTCTGTCCAACCGGATAGTTGGTCTCCAGCAACCAAGTAATGGGTACCAACAAAATCGAAGAAATCAGCATATACTGATCCAAACGGGGTTGAGGCAGGTGAGGAAGGTGTTGCAGGTAAAGAAGGCTGTCATGGGGCATTTCTATTGCAGTCATTGCATGCTGCCCTAATTTCATGTATGTCAGCTGTTATGCCTGGCCAAAAAAACAGTGGAACGAGCTTGAAGTTCCATTAACGATGTACCTTGATGGGCTGCATGAAGATTTTCAAGATCAGTGCGTCTCGGTGAAGGTGGGATAACAACACGATCTGCGTTCAAAACGACGCCGTCGGATACATAATGTGCTTCCCTAAACTGCCAGAATGGTGCGGCATGTGGCAGATTCCATTTTCAACCGTTTGAAGTAGGGCATGCATATGGTTGTCTTTCTCAGTTTCTTCATCAATTCGGGACCACGGTAGTGATGATATTTCTGATGCCTCTATTTGGATAATGGTGGCGAGGGCATGCTCCAATAGAATCAATTGAGGTTGGTGGTGAAGGGTAACGGGAGGTGGCATCAGCAGCTTGATTAGAGTATCCAGGCATGTGAGTTATTGAGAAACGCCATGGTAGGGTACGTTGTTTGAGCCGAAAAAGTCTAGTATTGGCAATCTCATCTAGTGCACGGTCACCAAAAATCCTGACTAATGGCTTGTGGTCAGTTACAACTAGAATATCGTCACATCCTTGGCTAAAAAACATTGTCTGTTCTAGGCCTATGCAACAGCAAGTGCTTCTTCTTCAATTGGTGCATAGCGGGATTCAGCTCCAGACAGGAAGCGAGAACCTGCAAGAATGATATGCCATCCATCTGGACAGCCGTCGGGCATCTGGGTCAGAAAATACCCGATTCCATTTGTAGACCTGTCGGGCCTTAGGCACGTTCTTTTAGACATGTCAAAAATTTGCACACCTTCTTTAATGGCTTCAATGATAACTTGCTTTGATAAAACAAAAGCATCCTCAAGAACTTTTGACCAAGAAAATTTGTACTTTGGGCTGAGAAATGGCTTCAATTGTGCCATTATGTTTCTTAGCTGAGCATAGTTGCTAACCTGATTTACCAGGCCAAATCCGCTGCGAATGTCTGTTGTAGAAGTAGGGGTGGGAAAGTCTTTGATAGCATCAACATATTTAGATAGTGGCTCGATAAAGGTGTCAGTAATGCAGAAACCAGCAAACTCAACATTTCATTCAGCAAATTTTCAGCAATTCACTTGAAAATGGTTCCTTTTCTTCTTTCTTCTTCTTCTACCCCGCTAGTTGCGTGGTCGCTCAGCGCGGCCAATCTCTCTCAGGAACCGGATAATTTTTGGT
>JAUZND010000304.1:0-14244 GCA_034780555.1 Coelogynopora nodosa | reverse complement strand
TCACCTCAGGATAAACCTATCTCGAGATAATTAACCTGAGGTCAGGCTATCCTATCCCGCTTCGTAAATATGGGCAATTATACATGGCATCACTGGACAAGAAAAATAAAAGTCTGACATTAACAAAATTATTGCATCAAAGTTTAAAGCTATGTATTTTTTATGTTCACCTATATATATTTGGTCAAATTTACATATCCTACTGTTTACCAATATTTAAAAAATACTTTTTTAAAGGTAGTGCTAATCCACTTAATGTACTGCTTTTCAATAGTTCAAATTGTAAACAAACCCTGTACAGAAGTAAATTTGAATTTTTTATAGAAAAGGTGGGCTATCTCAGAACTTGTCCACCCTTACTGTATACATTGGAATTTACTATTGTAGTATGGCCAAGTTTCAAGATCACCCATTCTTATAATATAAATTTAATGTTTTAGTGTGGAATAATAACAATAATTTCAGAATTAAGCATCGTACAATAGTAAATTTAAATATATTATTAAAAAGAGTTAGTTATCTCAGAATTTGCTAGTTTAATCAAATGTCATAAAGAAGAGGTTAATTATATAATAATATAGTGTAGGCAAGTAAGTTTTGTTTTGTTTTTAATTTTTTTTTCTCTTAAAATAGTCACAATGAGATAAAATGAAAAAGTGATTTATTCATATCAACACATATTAGGTCAGTAAATAAAAGGTTTCAGTGAGCTTTCAGGTCAGTTAGTTTAAAAGACATTTAACTATGTAGTTAAATGTCTTTTAAATTATTTTAAAGTTATCATCGCAGAAATCATTGCTGTAGTTAAACCGTTTCTAACTGAAAGTTGACTGCATTTGACTTTGCTTGAATTTGCTCACTGGAATTAGTTATGAACGCGCTCACATAAAATACACCAATTCAATGATGATTTTTTTCCCGGTTATATATAAAATAAAAAAATGTTTGTATCTCTATATTTAAACAAATTTAATGAATTCGAATTCTTCATAAAAAATGTCGAATTTTGATGGTTTGATATTTAAAATTATCATTATTCTATTTCACATAATTACATTATTAACTATTTATATGGATGTAATATTTTACATTTAAAATATTACTATGTTTTATATTTTTTAAATTTAAGTTATAATTTTATCAATAAATTTAGTCGATTCCATTTAGAAGCTAAGTTACAAATGTGGTTTGTGCAGTAGTAAATAACAAATAACATTAATTGACTTAGCTACCCAATCGTCATATCCAGCCAGTTCTTTTCGATCACAACTAGTAGCCAAGTCATGTGTGTTGAATTCGGGCAAACACTTGTGACAATGTGTTTCTATATTATTATCTTTTCTGGACCTGTGATTTACTATAAAAACATTCAATAATATTTTATTCATTGATTTAATTTTTTTTAAATACCTGTATGAAATTACGCCCTCACTATAGCTAAAAAATACTCTAATTAAAGATGAAACCTAAATATAAATTTAAGTAGTGTGACCTATCAAACACTAAAGCATTTTAGTTACTGTAAAAGTTTAAATATTCCTAATTGTTAACTTCTTAAACAATGAAACCAATTATGTGGATAAAGAAGTACAGGATAGATACTATTTTAGTAAAATAGTAAAAATAATTATAATATATTTGTGAGTCATCATACCAACGTTGGTTGTCATATGTTACTACCCTAAAAAGTTATAGCCAATGAAAGATTTAGGGTCAGTTATGCCCCATAATCATTCTTATTGTGAGTAATTGGATATATGGATGGTATAGCTAATTAGCTAAACATAGTACTATGTATTTAGGGATGAAAGCATAATGAATTTTAGCTGCAAAAGCTTGTTTATTTATACTTTTTCAGAAAGAAAAAAAGGTGGGGGGGGAGGAATGGCCAAAGGTCAAGTGGTTTGGTCGAATCCACCCTTCCTATACTACTCTCCCTTTCTCCTACTACACCCATGTTTCTATCCACTTTAGCTTTCCATCTTATCAATAATTCTCACAGCTCAAATGCTTAAGTTCTGCGAAATGTTTAAATTGTGTAACCCTTAATTGGACAACTTTTTGTCATACTTTGATTACATTTTCTGGTTATAGTTGGTCTCTGAACTATGCCCCATTTTGCTGAAATATCACTGATTTTGAGCATCCATGAGAGCGAATTGATGAAACTTGTAAATATGTTGTATCACATACCATCTTGTCTTGTTTATCCAGATTTGCATTATAGTCTATGTTTTCTCTCTTATATGCATTTACAATTTAATGAAACTCACATCTTCATTAAGTGTCATGCATTTTTTCCGATACTAAAATATATAGACTAGAATATGTTAAAATATAGATGATTCTGTACTATAAATTTTCTATTTTATCTTAGAGACAATAAAGATATAATAAGAGCCAATAAGAATTGAAAAATTATAGAATTATATTAATGAATTTTAACCAATTTTATCACTGCTAATAATATGGATTTAGTTCATTATTTGACACATAACATTTATTGATTATGTATGGTATTCTTTGATGGGCTATTATACAAATCTGACTTTTAACATGCAATAAAAAATGTTGTCCGTTTTTTGTTAACCCATTAGTTATAAAATATTTAATTTATGGTTTTAATAAATTTGTAATACATAGTAGAAAAGAGTTTATTTTTATTTTTCAAATATTATAAATAAATTTAGTTATAATTTAATTATTTTTTGCTGAGATTTTGTCACATGGATTGAGGTTATATGATATATTAAATTGTAGAATGTAATATTTTGGTTTTATAATGTTTTATTTGTAATGATGCAGTTTAATTTGTTTAGTGTATTTCAATTGCAAATTTAGTTATGAAAATCTTATAATCTATTTAACAGAGTTAACAAAAGAGGAAGAAGAGAAATTGACCCTGATCAGGCAGAAAAGAGTGCAGCTGATTGCTGAAATAGAGGTAACTATTATGCTTTACACAATTGCCTTTTCTACTCACATGTGTGTACATTATTTATTGTTATATGCTGTTGGTGACACATTGAAGTTTACTAGTTTCTTAGCTTAACTGTTGACAATGGTTATTTATTGCAAATGATTTGCCATGATTGTCAGCTTTTCCTCGTGACATTCTATTGACACTATTCTTATTGCAGGCACTCAAAAATGAATTGCGAGACATTACACAACAAATCGAACATATTGATGTACAAGTTGAAACGTAAGCAGTTTGTCTGATGAGCATAGTTCCCAGTTATTCATTGCTGTATTTTTTAAGTTAATCAAGTGTGAAAACATAAGAATCCTATAAGTCTGATGTCTTTATATTAGTTGTTCAATATGTTTCTAATAAACAATTGTTTCCATCAGTTGAATTTATATACCTTATACTGTGCTGCATTTTGTCCGGATTATATACTTATTGTCTGGATTTAATGTATCATAAGATAGATTTGGTAAAACGTGTTTTAGAACATAAAAAGTACGTTGTGATAAAATTTTATATTTTAAAAGAAATACGTAAATGGTTTTACTTCAAGCTAATATAGGTTCTCGTAATCAATTGTTTATCATTTTAACCTATTTCCTGATTTTTTTCCTAGATTAAATAGCAACATTGGTTATTTTTATGGTACATATAAATTTGGGATTTTTGGGTTTTAATAAGTACTACTTGCAATCCAGTCATCAGTAGGGAGACTAGGGTACCTGATGAGATCTGAATAGCTCGAAACCAGTAGTGCTCTGTTTGTACAGGCTCTGAGCTTAGTGCTTACTTATTATATATATCCATCCGTTTTCTAATTTTGTAAATATTTTTCCCGTTGTAATTATTTTTTAAATTTTCTTTTATAGAGAAGATCCACTTGTAAAAAAGAAAAATATTGGAAAGAAAAAATTCAATATGGACCCGAAGAAGGTGAAACTTGTCGAGTTAATTTTTCTTTATATTTTTATGTTAGCTATGTCTTAAGATTATTGTAATATAAGTTTTTTATGTTATATATATATATAATATATATGGTTAAAAGGTAGTTTTTGAGCATATTCTATTTTGTATTGTCATGATTTATAAGTAAAATAATTTCGTTAAAGTCTAAATAACAAAATGTTATGGGGTTATTTTTGAGTAACGCCGTGTTATCTTGATAATAATTATTGTTTTATCTCGTGCGATAGGGGATGGAATTTCTCTTTGAAAATGAACTCCTAAATCGTGTACCGGAAGATGTCGCAAATTTCTTCCACAATGAAGAAAATTTGAACAAGAAAGCAATCGGAGACTATATGGGAGAAATGTAGGTTCCATTTTTGTATTTATTTGCATTACCATCGTGAATATATTAAAATAATGAGAGCTATTGGATGGTTAATTACATACTTTTCTTGTTTCTACGCTAGTTCCAAGGATTTCAATCTCAAAGTTCTAGAAGCGTTCACAAACTACTACGACTTTAAAAACAAAGATTTTATGACTGCATTCAGGTGAATTAAAAAATATTAATACGAAAAATTGTTGATAGTAGTATTTGATAATTATATTTTATTATAGGCACTATCTAACTGGATTCCATTTGCCAGGAGAAAGTCAGAAGATCGAGAAGGTTGTGTCTATATTCAGCGATCATTATTATCAACAGAACACAGATAAATTTCATTCACATCGTATGTTTTCAATTGTTAGATTTTTTTAATGTTTGTGATGTAAACCGATGTTTTTTAAAATCTTACTTTGCATGCCTTTATAATATGTAAATTTTTTTTTCAATATTTAACACACTTTGTGTGGTTTGTAATTTTAACGAAACATTCTTATATTACTATACAATTAGAAGACTATAAAAGTATTTGTTTTATCTGTACCGTAGATGAGGTCTTTGTTCTGTCGTATGCGGTTATCTTGCTCAACACAACTCTGCATAATGCCAGTGTGAAATCTGAGAACGGTCTAGGAAATGAGAAGGTGTTCGTGGACACAATGCTTCATTATGACGAGAACACTGATTTTGCTGAAGATTTGATTAGGGTAATTGTATATTGGTAGTCTACCTTATAAGTGAGACATCAACCCTTCGCTGTTCTTGCTATATTGTATTCATCTACTTATTTTTGGATTATGTTAACACCTTAAATGATATAAAGTTATTTATGTACGTATGAAAACAAAGCGTCCATGGAAAGATCCGTAATGTTAAACATATCTCTAATATGAGATATAAAATATTTCTGTTAAGTTAGATTTAGAGATGCATTGAGCCATATGCATAAAACAAAAATTTTTACTTTAAATATTATGCGTAAAAATAATATAAGAAAAGAAACATGTTTTTCTAAAATAAATAGCAAAGATAATAAAAATAAATAAATGATAAAAATAAATAACTACTAAAAGTAGCAATTGATTCAAAATGTTTAAAGAATAATGCATATTTATCATAACAAATAATGCATAAACGAATAATTTTTTTTTCTTTAAAGCAAAATGGGGAGTCTTTGAATTTGTACGTTCCTCGTGAATTTAAAATTTGACGAGAAATTCATCCTGAAATTTCACTGCAACCATATCGTTTCTCAGAAAAAATAATAAATTGGTTAGCAGAATATTTTCTTGGTGAAAATCTCGAAAAAAAGAGGAGGTGCTGTCTCTTCCGTACCACGGGATATGCAATTATTTTTACGCTATATGACAGATCCAGGATTTTAAATAGGAGTTACAGAGGACACTGGATTTCATCAGACTACCATATCTCGTCATATCTGCAGAGTAATAGATAAATCAGTTTTTTCCTTACTGTTTTTTCATATTTACTATATTTTTCAACAAATAGTATTTTAGTAGAAGTACACTGTTATAACATTTAATAAATATTATGTTTGATAAATTGTACATAGCACTATGGTACACAAAATAGCATTATGGTACATAAAATAGCATTATGGTACACAAACTCCACTATATGTTACATAAAATAGCATTATGGTACATAAAATAGCACTATGGTACACAAAATAGCATTATGGTACACAAACTCCACTATATGGTACATAAAATAGCACTATGGTACATAACCTCCACTATATGGTACATAAAATAGCATTATGGTACATAACCTCCACTATATGGTACATAAAATAGCACTATGGTTCATATGATTGTAACAATCCGGTAAATGTTGCATATTGCTGATAAACAGGTTCCTCCATTATGGGTTCCACATTACACATGCTAGTTGATATCGGACAAGATTCAACATGTGAATTCTTCTTACGACAGTAATTCAATTGTTCCAGTAAAACTTGACGTTGTATCTCAATTGTAGTCGAATTCAATGTTTCAGAAGTTTCTCCTGGTAGAATAACAGGTTGTCATTTTAGGGGCATGATATTTGATCCAGATTTTACTTGCTTGGATGCCATGGATGATGTGCAAGCAGAATTATTTTCAGAACAGTTAGGGGTTGAATTACCAAATCTAGAAGTAAAAGCATTTGGTGTTCATGAAAAAGCAGGATTGATGCCCCATGAAGAAGCTGGAAAAACTCATTTCCTTTACTGTTTTTTTCATGCTATATTTTTCAACAAATAGTATTTTAGTAGAAGTAACTAGTAGAAGGCGTTTGACACTTCTGCAGCAAAATACTATGATTCGATAGTAGTGTATGAAACGCTAGCTGTGTATCTTCACTAGCAGTATTCGCTTCTTCAGTTGATGCGTCAGAATCACTCACGTTTAACGTAAATATTTTAAAATTTGTGAATCATGATAATCTGCGTGTGTTAGTTATACAATAAATGCCAAATATGACTCTTTTTAAAATAATTTTTATCCAGTCACCTATTGGTTAATTCAAATATAGGCAGGTAATCTAATTACATAGGTTCAACGTTGTATATATACCTTTTATTTTAATATTAAAGAAATAGCATTTCGTTTCAGCAAAATATTGTGCATATGTTTTGTAGCAATTGCTTTTCCTGCGAACTACCTTTTTCTTTTGCTTAATTTTGTAGAAAAATATTGTAATTTTATTAAGAACTTTTTTTATAAGAAATATCTTTGTTTTATGCATACGGCCCAATATATATATATATTTACGTGGTCTGGACTAGTCCCAATGCAGCTATGATGTCCACCACAACCGCATCTCCATCATCTATACTTCCATCTCATCCTTTATTGCAGAAAGTGTATCAGAACATACGCGACGAGCCTCTAAAAGCACTCCTAAACTCGGCCGACAACGAGATCCCTGCCTATGTGAACCCACTCAAAGAGGGTTATCTCAACAAACTAGGTGAGATTGGTCTTCTGCCTCTAATATATTGAGTCAATCACGTCTTCTGGTGATATCATTATTCGGTGTTTATTTCAATCAAGAATTAATGTTCCAACATGTCTGAATAATGCATTTGTAAGCTATATTTTTGATGACTTACTGTTAGTATAGAAGGTTTTATTTCTATAGCAATATATGTTGTTCCAAATCGTGAGTATACTATACACATCAGAAATTAGGTTTATTTATCTTCATTTCACATTAGTTTCAATTTTACATAAATTTAATGAAATCGACATTTTTGATACTAATACTAATTATTGGTGGATATTTTCCCGTATGTTTATGGGTGTACTGAAACCTTTTAAATTAAATAAACAGTGGTATGGTGTCAATATAAACTAACGAAATTTAAATAGTAATGTATTTAAGATTTCATTTACAAATGTTTTATTTGGATTATTTGTTTTGAAAATGTCATTGAGGCGTATCCAACAAACGAATCATCTTAATTTTATGGTACCATGTTTTATATTATAGAGTAACATTTTCTTACCCACATAAGTCTGATCGATATTTTCTTTTTATATCCGAAATATAAAGCAATATTTGTATACCCAATGTTTGTTTATGAACTACGAGTCTGAGTATCAATTATATTCGTGTATAATACTGGTCGTCTCTACAATTCGATTATGGCGACTATTGATTTCTTCCCTAATGACCGAATGATTCAAGTTAAGCTGGTTTGCTTGCGCTTTCGTTGTTGATTTGGTACAGTTTTTAATGTCATGATTAGACGCCTTTTTAGGGATTATCGATTAGAGCGATTAACGACCCTCCATGAATTCGTTTGATATTTCAAAATGTGAATTGTTAAATATCTTATGAAAAATTAATGAAAAGGAAAGAAAGTATTGACCAGGCTTACTCTTAGTTGCTACACTTCATTCTCATTTGCACGAGGTTGCAGTTTAAGTAGTTCTTTAGTCTTCCTACTGCCTTTTTGCTCTGTTATCGTAGTTAGTGTGAAATGCCAATCTTATTTATCATTGATTATAATATTAGCTTTTCATATAAAGAAACATTAAGAATGTATATTTTTTCACTTACAATCATCATTGACAACCAAAGTTACGCGTTTTTTGTTATTTATTATAATACAAAGCATTCTATATTTGTATATATATAATAATTTTGAATTAATATTTAAAGTACTAATATTTTTTTTGCTATATAGTTTTGTGTTTCTAAATGATCACTACACTTATGAAGTTATTTAACATTATTCTCAAAAGATAATTCTATTAAGAATTATTCTTGAAAGAGGGTCGCTAACGCCAAATGTTCTCATCGCATTTTCATTTCTCTGCCACTGTCTTTTCAGTTAATTTCCCCTTCATCTCCATTCACTTTCTATCTGACCTTCATTCTATTTTCTTTTAGGGGACTCCATTTTGAGTAAGTATTCAAGTTGACTCATAACACACCTCATTATACCCAATGGTTGGTTACAGTACCTTTTATATTCCTCGGTATGCCTTGTACAGTACATATTCGTCGGGATAAGGTGATATTGGGGTGTCCGTGGCTGACAAATTTTACCAAAAATCAACTTATTTATTACCACTTCTTAAATCTAATATCTTGATTAATCTTTTAGTTGGTTTTTGTTCGTTATAATCTATCGTCTAAAATGGATCAATATTCTCATGTATTTTTGTGTGAATTGAAATAAAACGGCCGCGGACACCTCATTTTCCTTGTATTATATTTGATGTTTTGTTTTATTATTTTCGTTTTGTCAAAATGGCGTATTCCCCAAACCCCCGTTTTCCAATATCCCCATTACACGTTCTATAGATAATTATAACTTTCTTGTTTATATGTTGTCCAGTTTTGTAACAGTTTTCTCGGATACGCATGTAGTGAATCACGTTATGCCTATTGTTACCTTCGTTTTAAATATGGATAATGGATAATCGTAAGGAAATCAGAAAAATTATCGAAGAATTAAAGGGTTCTAATTTTTTTTCAGTTTCAGTTTTTCTTTTTGTTTTATTAAAAAATTGGAACCTATTGTATTTGTTTTTGAACAAATAGATTAAATTGATTTATGGTTTCTAAGTAATTTACATTGTTATATATTAATATTGGGTTCCCAAGAAGTGACCGAAGATAAAATTAGTTTATGGTTTCTAAGTAATTTACATTGTTATATATTACTATTGGGTTCCCAAGAAGTGACCGAAGGAAGCATGTGTGAACTTAGGAAAGTTACAACTTTTTGATGAAATTTCGAAAATTTCACTGTAATGTATTTTTGATTGTTTTAGTTAGTACAAACTTGTCCAATGGCTTAAATCGTGTGTGTTGCTTCGAAAACTAATGCTGCATTCGTTTATGTCAGACATTTTACTTGAGTTAATGTGTGTGATGTGATACTAATTTTGTGTTATGAAATAATTGTTAATGAATGTGATATAATATTTATGAAACATGAAATGTTAATATATTACAATGTGAAGCCATACTGAACGAAGAGTTAATATAAAAGTAAGATCTGATCAGGATCTGTAAAAGATTAAATAGATGTTAAACTTCAATTGTCTCTTGACGCTATAGAGCATATGAATTCTCCACAACGAATAATCTAGTATTAATTAACATGGTTTTAAAACGATGCTAACTGAAGAGAAAGTCAGGAATAGGGTTGGGTACTAACCTAAACTAAAGCGACACTTAAACTTAAATGGTGACTGTAAGTGCTGACTTGGAATGCTTAACGTTGTATTTACACCTATTTATTATGTATGTATATTATGTCTCTTACAGGAAACACAATAACGTCTGATGTGAAAATTACACTATGAACAAAAGTTCTAAAAATTGTTAATGATTATTTCACGGATATCATCTAGTACATTACTATTTAAAAAAATCATTTGTATTAAATTGTTGAATTTAAAAATGAAGATTCACTTATTAAATTAAATATTCTTCTTTTACAATAAAATGTAAGAATATACATTATTTTTCTCTTCTGTTGTTTAAAATATGTTTTATTTGACTAAATTAACAAAATAATTACCAACCATCTTGGTCGAAATATAAACCAGAAATATGAAAGTTGGCCCAATAAAACTATTTTTATTACCAATTGTCATTTATCTAAGTGTACATCTATATGTTCTACATTCTTTAATGTAGATCTTTCTACTGTCGGATGCTATGTTGATGATTTATTGAGAAATATATAATATATTACTTTTTATTTTGTTAGTATTTGACATGGATGAGCATTCTTAATTACTTTTATTAGTTCGATTGTTCGATTATAATTTACAGTGATAAGTCAACAATGACAATCAATCAATATAAATAAAATAGTCTTTAACACTGTAGATAGCATAGATAGACATTGGTTGTTAGATAGCTAAATCCAAACAATTATGAATGAAAAGTAAACTTGTTGCATGAATAAAGAAAGTGTCTATGTGTTCGTATGGATTGTGTTTATTATAGATGTACTGACTTTAAAAAAATTATTTGAAACTTGTCGTAAAGCAATTATATGATATAAATATTATTTGTACTCGATGAAAGCGTTAAAGAAATAGCTAAACTTTGAACAATTATGGGTATCGCTAAACAACATTGAAACTGATTTTGACAACTTTTACTAACAATTTTAAAATTGCTGTTATATTAAATTGTTTTCTATAAAATTTTATTTTAAAAATTAATTTTTTATAGGTCATTTTTCTTGAATTTTTTTGTCGAAATTTGTTGAGAGCGTCTTGTTGCAGATATATCAAATTTTAGAAATTTTCAAAATATCTTCCCGATGTATATTACGATATATTACTTTGCATAATATATAAACACATTTATAATATTCCTGATGACATTTCACACTCTATGCAGGCAAATATCATATCTCATTTGTCCTATACGACCTCCTATTAAGGTCTAATATCTTATTAAATGTTCGCCAATGTTGCTTCATCTAATGAACGTATATAAAACCCTTTAGTTATCATAGACTTAACCGTGCCAGTAGCAACCCGTAGACGTTCTGCTGGAGCACTTCACAAAAACTGTCAATGCTTTTTCAATGTCTACAATAATTGTGTCCAATTTCAAGTTCTTATCATATCTGAAAATAGTCAAATTTCAATGGGATGTATTTTGAATAATTATCTGTAGCTTAAAATATTTTTGTATAATTGAGTCTATTTTCACAATATAATAGTCAGGTTCACTATGTTTTTTCGTTCAAAGGTTTGGGAGATTAGCAAACCTATACATTTTCGAAAACGTTATAACAATATGGGGAATCTAAAAATATATGTTTTCGTTTGCGGACATACCTGCATGACCAGCATTTGATTTTTTTAAATGGCCGACATAAAATATATATTTGGCTCTATTGCGGTCTCTTATCACCCCACAAAACTTTTAATGTGCCAATTAAAGTTTTAAGTGGCAAATAATTCAATAAAGCTATAGCGACAGTGCTTAGACGACTAGAAAACACAAAAAACAACAGTTAATCAATAACATGCTGTCTATATATGCAACATTTTGCATAATTAAATTTTTATAGGCTTTATCTTTAGTTAGTTTACACAATGGATGTAATAACATAATAATATACCTATGGATAAACAACAAAATACACGATACTTAAATATCCCATTTAGAGTTCGTCATCACTGTCGTGTCCTGTGTATCATATCCTACAATGCAGTCTGTATCGTTCTCACATTCCGTTCCAGACAAATAGAGGTCAGTGCAAGTTAAATATTTTTTCTACATGAACATCTCTGGTTTGAGCAATTGGATTTACATTGGGACACATTGTCAGCAATATCTGCGAAACGTGATTTATGGAGTACTAGCTCTGTCGCATTTTCCATAACTTCCTCTAAGAACCCAAAATGTCAATTGCTTATACATCTGTTCAGCTTTGTTTGAAATAACGAAGGTTAAAAGCCATATACTAACTTAGTGCCAGGTATAGACATTCAACTCATTCTGCCCACATGTGTATATGCCAAGAAATCTGAAAGTAGTTTTATTGGTTGCCAATATTTGTTGTTCTTATACTATTTTCAGAAATTGCTTACAGAATAAACAATTGCTGATAAGAAAAAGAAAATGATTATTCATACTCTTTTAAGCAATTGCTTTTGCTTAACAGAAATTGCTGATAACTTTTACATTTTCTTTTAAGCAATTGCTTATTTTTATTCGTACCGCCCATTGGCTTGACACCACACCTTACTCTGTACTCGCACAGATTCAATATGCTCCTCGAGTGTCTCGAGTGTTTTTCAACTGGGATGCTTGCTGAATCACAGTCAGCATCGTAGGCCACTCATGTGCAATTTCTGGGAGAAGTGGTAGTGCACCGACTCGAAGCAAAAATCTGGAAGTTGTTTTATTATTGTATGTGTGTATTCAACTACACGTCTGGGTTGCATGCATTCTATTCGATGCACCTATAATTCTGCCTATACCTGCATAATATGATGATGTTGCCATATAATATAGTTATATTTGTTAAAGATATAAATATGGTTTCTTCTCTAATGAACTTTCTTCTAAAAGAAAGGAGAGACGAATAATATTATCTGATATCTATGATATGTCCTGAAAAACAATACAAATATTGTAATTAGAAGTTTGTGTATTTCTTTAATAGATTCCCTGCTTCTGAAAACATAAGATAAATATATTGTAAGAAGTTTATATGATAAATAGAAACTGATTATGATATTAGAAAATATCTATTTCACAATCACGGTGGCCATTTTAAAAAACCAAAATGGCCGCCACGGCGGTATGTTCGTAAATGTAAACATTAATTTTCGAATTCTTCATTTCATAACGTTTCTGAAAATATATAGGTTTTCTAATCTATTTACTGACGTAGTGAACCTGACTATAATAGAAAGATAAGCTTGGAAAAATTATAGAATATATCACATGTTTGAGATATCTATGAAAATATATAAACTAAAAAAACACATTGTTCTAAATAAATTAAATCACACATCCCCGATATCCATAGAGGGCAAAAAGAGGTTAAAATCAGTTATAATATTGTTTTGTGAAAAGTTATCAACGTGGAATTTAACATAACTGTTGATAAAATGTATATTTGTAATTAATGTTGTCGTTTAATGTACATACGCCGCTGTACTGTTTTCGAAAAGTTGTAACTACTTACTGCCAAGGATACTTTTATTCCAATAAGAGATGTTGTTATATTATATTATTACTTTCCAATATCTGAACACTTCCATTGCTTTATAATACCATACTTGTACTTTTAAATGTATGGACATTTTAAAACGGAATAAATATTTATTCACAACATTTATTAAATGAACATTATTGATTACTAATTTCAGTATTTTATTATGGAGTCTAATCGATAATTTTAAAGTTGTATCGCTCTACTGAGGGTTGTGTCTTATACGGCTTTCTCTGCTCCCTTCCTTCTCATTCTCAGGTGGAAGAGTGAAAAGTTGGAAACAGCGCTGGTTCATTCTCAACGAACAGTGCCTCTTCTACTTTGTGTCGCCCGATGTAAGTCTCCTTCTATGCAATAACCTTGTTGCATTCATCGATCGAATATATACCTTTGTATTGTGAATTTGTATTTACTCATTCATTACACTACTTCATTAATTTGTTTTAATTTCTTAGATCTAAACTAGATGTGTGTATATACAAAATGTCAGAAAAATCTGGAACCATTCACTCAATTTATATCCATATGAATGTATTATCAGGGTTCCCGCGGTCCTGGAAAATCCTGGAATATCCTGGATTTCCAATAAAAAAAAATCCAGGTCTGGAAAATCCTGGAATTTGGGATATTTAACTAAAATTCCTGGAATTTCGGACATTATCAGTAAAATTTATATTTTTGTATGCATAGGTATGTATGGTAAGTCCACTTTACAAA
>JAUZND010000303.1:0-14248 GCA_034780555.1 Coelogynopora nodosa | reverse complement strand
CTACCGAATGTAACAGGGAATTAAAATGTTTCGCAATAACGGTATCTCGTTTATTTTTAATGTCGCCAATATGACTATAAATACGCTTGCGGAGAAAAGAGACAGTCTCCCCAACTTATAAAGATTTTATACATAAATTACAAAAAAAAGAGAGACAGAGAAGAGAGAACGAGAGAGGAGAGAGAGAGGAGAGATAGAGAGAGAGGAGAAAGAGAGAGAAAGAGAGAGCGAGAGAGGAGAGATAAAGAGAGAGGAGAGAGAGCGAGAGAGGAAAGATAGAGATAGAGAGAGAGGAGAGAGAACTTTATACTTCAGAAGACATATAAAATTATCTCCCATTGTGAGAGATGTCAGATTTAAGATAGGGTGGGAAAGGAGGCCTGGGTGTGACGTTCCTTATATTTGAACCTGGTAAAGGAATGTTTGAGAGGAAGGAGATAGCTAAAGAACTTATTATATATAAAGGGAGAAAGAGCATTGACCAATAAAGCCCCTAAAAAGGCGAGAATAGTAAAGACCAGCATAAATGGAAGAAACTGACACATACGGGAGAACATTATAACAAATGTATATAATGTGATAAGAAAAACATAAAATGCGATCAATAATTCTACTGTTTTTACTTTTATAAGTTTAACAAAGCATAAGATTAACATGTCATTTGTTCATTGAAATCTAATTGAACAAAATGCGTTATCTAAAACAGTTATTGTAAGCTTATGTTTAATTTAATAACCAAACAAACATACCTTGAAGTTTGCCACGTTTCTTCTGCTCCAACTTTTCCTGCTTCTTCTTCTCCTTAATCTTTTCTATCCTGCCATCTTCATCGCTACTACTACAAAAAGAGATACACAAGTTGTGTAAATGAGAGAGAGAGAGAGGTTCAACGGAAGACCAGCACACCCAAACACAATGTAACCAACCTTGATGACGGCATAAACTTGCGCTTCTGTTCGGACACCTTGAACTTCACCTGTGAAATGAACAGAGAATCGGTGATGTTAACTGAAATTGTGGCCACTTTACGGTAGAAAATAACAAATAATATATACTTGGTAACAATAGTCATCAGATCGCATGTGGCGAGTAGTATGTATGACACATAGTCTAACACATGATTCCTGTGATCATTATTAGCCAATCAAAGTGTCCCGTTCAAAATGAATACAATTACAAGTACAATATCGTCGTACTCCATGCTCTACCAATTGGGAAGGTTATTCCAAAATAAAATACCATAATAATATGTTTACATAAATATTCCATAGGTTTCTATAGGTTGAGATATTTTTAGCAAAATGTTAATTCATAATTTCAGCTTAATTTAAAGCAAATGTATTCATAATAAAAATTTAACAGATTATTTGCTATATTTGAAATATACCGCTACAACGTAATATACAGTTAAATCTATCAATAATAAGTTAATAATTAGGACATAGCAGGAATCTGCAATAGTATGAAATGAGTAATAAAACTGTCGTAAGGCGGAAATTCAACACTTCTAAAATGTATATTATTGGAACTAAGAGTTTCCATTATGGAGCAAAATTTTAGACAACATCTCTCCAATAAAAACAATGAACACTTCACACTATATGCATACAATACAAAAGTTTAGACAACATGTTAACCAGAATATATTGTATTTGATGACAACTACTTACAAAGTTGTCCTTTTGATTTATTACACGTTTAGCCTAGTAATAATTAAATGTTACCGTTTAATGCAAATAGAATACAGCGCCTTAATCAGAATATCGTCTACCCCCCCCCCCCCCCTTCTTTCTGGGGGGGTGAGTTACCAGTGAACCTGAACCCACCGACTTGTGCTGGTCACCAGTCGTCTTCTTGTCAGTGGAAGGCCTCTTGACCACGAGAGCAGGACTCGTCTCCCCCACCCCACCAGGCCCACCCTCTGATGCCACCACCGCCGCCTCTTCACTCTCATCCCCGGAGGAGTTGAGCACAATCCCGCCCGCCTTGAGGGGGGACTTGGCGGTGGGGGAGGACAGTGACGACTGCTTCTTCTTCTTCTGGTCGTCGTCAGCCTCCTCCTCCTCACTACTGCTGCTGGGCAGGTTGACGAGACGTCGTTTGTTGGCTGTTGATGGGTTCACCTGGAGCATAAAGTCGTGTTGTGTCAGTATTACAATTAAGGAAACTAAACATGTCACAAACTTTCACTAAGACCTACAATCTCATGATCCCTATATACACACAAACAGCGCCCGGTATACTATGACGTCTACCTTGAGCTTCAGTATCATCTTCTTCTTGGTCCCTTGCTCCCCCTTCTCCCCCCCACCATCGCCCCCTTCATTGTCGGAGGAGGAGGAAGAGGAACCAGCCTTGGCCGCCACTTTGCCAGCATCGAAGTCCTCATCGTCCTCATCGTCACTGTCGGTGGGGAAGTTGCCCTCGGCCATCAGCTTGACCGGGTTGAAGTTCTTGGCGCTCTCACGAACCGGTCTCCGGCCACTATCCTTCTTGACGACGCTGTTCTCCCTCCTGACAGCGGGGATTGGCGGAGTCGCCTTCTTGGTGGGATGTTGGTGGTGGTGTGAGGAGGCAGAGGGGGACTTGTGGTTTGTCGTATCTTCAGCGGTGGAGCCGCTCGACTTGCGGGATGCTTTCAGTTCTTTAGCGGCTCGTTTCACCGCCTCGTTCTCGCGCTTCTCCTTCCTGGCGGGTTGGAGTTAGAATATTAAGTTAGTGAAATGTCAAATGTCAATTCTAAACAATATGCTATCTGTAACACGATATTGGTAACTTACTGCTTCTCGTATTCCTTTACTTTGTTATCCATTTCTTTCTTCTTCTGTTCCTCCTGTTTCTTCTTGCTGCTCGCTTCTTTCTCACTGTCGGAATCACTGAAAAAATAGATTTAACACAAATTAGACAAATACTACTGATGAGTAGTGACAAAAGTAAACAGCTAATAAAATACAAATGCATGCTTTCCCATTTTTTTCACGAATACTAAGTATAAATAAAAAATAATTTTATTAATTTCGAATTAAATTATAGATTATATAAAAATATATATTGAAATTAAACCTAACAGGTCATATTTTATAATAATATTTAAATCTTCGGGTTTTTATACAATTTCTTATATCAAATTAGAGCAACAATCTCATTGGTTAATATTGTAATCAACACGATCCATTGTTGTCATTTGCTGATTAGAATAAAATGAAGCTCACCTATCTGAAGACAAACTGCTCAGGGAATCATCGGAAAGTGAAGCCTTGCGTGCCGTGGCCTTTGCCTTCGGAGTCGCTGTGAGAAGAAATCAATAAATATCGATATATTGTATTTGGATTAAATATGTCTGACAAAAAGCTATTGATTAATAATTAAAAGAAAGCATACACTATTCAATTATACATCTACTGCATTTATTCTAGTATCAGTATGTTAACTGTATGAGAACTAAATTGTGTAGAATCCTAAAATTCGAAAAACATTATAATACGTCGTAATTGCATAGTGGCTAACCTTTCTTGGCTGGAGTAGGTCTTTTTCTAGGCGGGGCAGCTTTGGCCTTCTTGCCGCTACTATCCTTTCCTGCCAAGGCAACATTGTTCATCTGGTCCGTGCTCATCCTCGTCAACGAGATGACCGCATCCCTCACGTTGTGCTGCGAGGAAGAATGCGAGGTCACTGACCCTTCCGTGTGCCCGCTGGTGTGCTTTTTCCTGCTTCTCCCCCCTTATGCCTTCTTCCTATTGGCTGCGGAGGCCTGGTAGGACTTGTCGCTGGATTCACTGCCCCCCTCGGAAGCACTGCTCTCCTCCTCCTTTTTATCTTCCTCCGAGTCTTCTTCCTCTTCAGATTCGGAGGGAGAGCCAGTTGCTGGAGGGCTTGTTTTGGAGGGACGAGGTCGCTTCGCTTTACTGTCTTTCCGGCCTGAAAGATGAGAACGGGTTCGTATTATGTGAACCGTGAAGAAAGGGTACATATGAGGGTAGATAGAGGGCCCTCAGGATTAGGGGGTACATACGAGGGTGGATAGAGGGCCCTCAGGATTAGGGGAGTACATATGAGGATGGATAGAGGGCCCTTAGGATTAGGGGGTACATATGAGGGTGGATAGAGGGTCCTGAGGATTAGGAGGTACATATGAGGGTGGATAGAGGGCCCTTAGGATCAGGGGTTACGTATGACAGCCCATGACCATTTAAAATTATATGAACCTTTTGCAAACCAACAAAAAATAATAGAACAGAACAAATTTTCAACAACTACCTGAAAAGGTTGGGGGCCTTTTTTTACTGACTTTAACCAGCACTTAAAGAAATAAAACAAAAAGTAAAACATGGTTCAAAATGTATGGCATTGTGATTAGTTAACATAATTATAATCATTTCGTATGAAATTTGCAATGACGACATATTATTATTTATCACCTTTCTGACCAGAGTAATAACCTATTTCGGTGAATTGGTGGTAATCTCAAGCTATCTACATCAATGAAAATCTTTACTTATGGAAGACATAAACTAAACTCTATTAATAAGTTTAAGAAAGCAATATTTAAAATATTGAACAATTTTTGTCAATTGTCAAATCACACTTAAAATCATGACCGGTAGGACACAGTTATAAATAAAAACTTTGATTACGCGACAATCAAAACTCGATGCTTGTTGGATAGTTACTTCCAAGGCCAAATATGAGTTATCAGCAACCATTTTCATTTTAACTTTTATACTAGCACAAAATTATACCAATACAGTCGGCTGCTTGTAAAATAAAACCCGTAAATTGCACTATTAGTGAATTCACAAACAGTAATCACCGCAGCGGGGGGTAGATATTTTATCGCCAGTAACAGAGAAACATGAGAACAATAAAAACAACTTCATTGGGGGGACCAACGCAGTGCAAGCAGAGAATTACGACGAAAGGTCATCAACAGATGCGGTATCGTAAGTATAGACAAATAGAAGAACTACACATTATATAATATTGATTGATCTCTACTATATTGACCTTATTGATGGAGAAAAATCAATAAATTTGGATGAAGAGTTAATTAAAATTCAACAAAGCAATGTGACTGAATGAGTAAAAGTGCATTTTATGTATGCTTCAGTTGTACTTTAAAAAGGTGTAAGCAACTTTATGACTTATTGAATTCAGATAATGCATACCCAGAACATACTGTTCAAAATCTTGACTATGTATTAAAAGAATACAAATAAATAGTGTATAACTTGTTCTGTTTCTATAATATACCAGATATTAATGTTCGATTATAATATGTTCGGTGTAAGTGAAAATACTTAGGTTTTCAGGAGGACCAATTAAAAGTTCAAGATTGAAATACATAACTGCACTGATGATACCAACCAAACCTATTAAGTCTATCAACAACGTATAGTACATGAATAGGTTTGATACTTCGACAGGAAATGGAGATATAATCACTTACGCCCTTTAGAAAATTACCGTTTTACGGAGAATAATGCATTGAAAATTTAATAAATATAAAATATGCTTTGTGATTCGATACAGGTTTTTTTTAATTAAACCGATTTTCTGGATTTAGATTTATCGATCGTTTGTCAATTTCTAAAATGCGTCAAATAAAAAATGCTTCGATTTACCACCAGCCTAATTTAATAATTTAATAGTAGGATCAAAATAGTTGATGACCATTCGGGGGGTCAGCAGATAACTCGCAAAAGGAACAAATCGCATTAATAAAAAGGAAATAAAAAACCAATGAACAAATTCAGTTGAACAGCAGAATGATATCATCAAAGGGGGTTGTAAAAATGTGACCCTCGGTTGGTTATAGGCTCTAGGTAGTTCCTCAAATACTTCACTGGTTGATATGACATTTATAACTTTCTGTTATACAAAAGTTCTCATTTTAACCAAATATTTAATATCAATACTTATTTTAGACATTTTTGTCACCTGGAATTCGTTTAATCCGTAAGTCTTGAAAATGTCAGATAAAGGTTAATTATGACAACTTTTGCAACTAACTACAGTGCCAACTATGTACTACCCAATTTTACAACCCCACTGGCGACAGACAGAAGTTCTACCGTCAACCGATTAAAAAGAAGAGAACATACCAGCAGCTGCCGAGGGGAGGGAACGCTTCCTGGACGCTGTCTTAGAAGCTGACAGAGATGAAGACAGTGAGCGATTGGAGAGATGTGAAGGACTCATCAAATTAGACATGATAATACAATTCAAAATTACACTTTTGTGATTTTGCCGACGACACGATAACAATGTTTATAAAAAAAGTAATATTTCAGAAATCATATTAATATAAACTATATCAAGACTTAAAGTGAATAATTTGTTTACAATTTTTTTCCTAAATAGAAGTTCTTGTTGATTTTCAACTGTTTGTCATATACTACTAACAAGTAGTAAGGTGATTTCAAGAAACTAAATATTTCATATACACAAATGATGAAATTAAAAATCAAAAACTCGATTCGATTCAAATTGCATTTAAATAATATCGATTTTAGTTCGCTAGAAACTCACCAGAGGAACTGGCCCTCTTGCGGGCAGCAGGCTTGGTGGTCCGAGCTGCTCCAGCGGCGGCACCCTCATCCCCCTCTCCCTCAACGTCCTCATGGGGGTCTGTGGACTCATCGTCACCACCACCATCGGTGCGAGCGAACTTGTAGAACCGGGAGAGGAAGGACTCCGCTCGGGGGTCCTGCATAGGAGACAGAGAGAGGGGAGAGAGAGACGGGAGAGAGAGAGGAGAGAGAGAGACGGGAGAGAGAGAAAGGGAGAGAGAGAGAGAGAGGGGGAGAGAGAGGGAGGGAGAGAGAGAGAGGGAGAGAGAGGGGGAGAGAGAGAGAGAGAGAGAGACGGGAGAGAGAGAAGAAAGAGAGAGAGAGAGAGAGTAAGAGTGAGATAAAAGGAATGATACCATATACAATATTGTATTAGTGAAGTGTGGTCTAGAGGGGTATGCAAGGAATATTAAAAGGGACAGGAACAGGAAGAACGTTTTGAAATATATTACATTTTCGTTCGGTTTATAAGAGTTTTTTCTAGCTTATAAGAACACGACAAGATTTTTTTAAATAAAAAAATTAAATATTTAAATTTACATTATTAATACTGATAAATAAGCAATTTACAATTTAAAAACAGACATTTTACAAGGTGTATTATTCGCAAAATAATGAATGTTTAAGCAATTGAATTAAATATATGCATAATATATAATAGATATACATAATAGTCTTGATGACATTTTTCGATTAAAAAGGAACTAGAATAAATCCCACAACTCACTAACTCTCTCTGAAATGATGTACTTCTGGTTGAGTGAGCTACAGACTCAGAATTTGATAGACATAATTTATGTGGACACTCAGCACAAAACGATTTGAGCGATTATGCATATAAAAATCGGACAAATATCTTATGGGTGCTCCTAGAAGTCCTGGCAAGAAGTCCTAGAATCGTGGTTTCATTTGAAACAATTGTTGAAAATAAGTGCAAAAATAGATATTCATAGCTTTTCTGAGGTCACACCAATACCTACTTTATGAATATTATTTAGCCGATTACAAAAATTTTTGAATTCTCTGACGCTCCAAATAGTCATCTTCCAAATCTTGCAAATATTTCCTTAAATAACTATTAATTAGAAAAGCATAATTTTAGAGAAAACAATTACTTATGGTAAACCATTAAAAAAATTTCTAACAATGAGACAGATTAACCAGAGCTTCGAGACATAAAGATTTCTCCAAAACGACATTTAAGACTGTCCTAGTATTTATTTGTGGAAGATGTACAATCAATACCACTTAAGTTAACCAATAACATTATATATTTAAAATTGCTTATTATGTAGGCCAATAAAAACCTAAGATATGCCGCCCACCTGATCGTTAGATATTAAAAATTGCACAGCAACCTTCTGTAAAATGATCACAATGTACATTACAAGGCTTTTGAAATTTAATCATTTTATTATTTATATGTACTATGTACTACTAAACGATTGTAATAAACTAAACACTTAGAGTAACTACTTTTAGTAAAGTATCGGCTATTATAATATCTCCATAGTAGGGATTAGATTACCAATTGACATATATTGTAGGCCTACCAATTGTTCACTATAATAGACTCACATATTTATTTTAAATTTTTTTATAATCATTATGTTATTCATATTTTCATTGTTTTCATTATATATGGTATTAAGACATTTCATTCATCGTTTTCTTCGTTGACCAGGCGCATCCGGGTCATATCCGAGTAGGCTACTACATCATATAACTACTAACATAACAAACAGGTTATAGCAACTCACATATTCACTCTCAAATATCTTCAACTTCTCCTCTTGCTGAATGAGCTCCGTGTTGAGACGGTTGATCTCGCTGTCGTACTCACGAATGCGTCGCCTCGAGTGGTCCGCGTCGGTCTTCAACTTCTCCTGTTGCCATTGTAACAACAACAACAGCCATATAAGACTAACTTCACTTGTGTTAATGAACGGTACATTTCAATAATGTAGTGTTGTTGTAACAATAACATAGAAAACATTTAGTAGGAACATATTGTATATTCCAGCAGCATAATATTATTCAGATGAAAAGTCTGTATTTACATTTTTTTCTAATTTAATCTAAATAAAATATGCATTATTCCAAAATACGTCCATCATGTTTTTCATTTATACAATAAACATTCTAATAATGTTTTAATAATGTTCAAAACAATTGTTGCTTCATATTTAACATTAAAATAAAAAAAATTAAATATGCCAGAACAATTTTAAATCAAATATTAAAACAAATTTAAATTTGATTTTATAATTAAAAAAGTTTAAATCGTTTTAAGAAAGATAGTAAAACTTAAATGGAATATATAACTAAAAGTAGTATGATATTTAATCAATGAAATTTATTAAACAATTATTATTAGCCATATAATGAAAGAATATAAAACATTTTCTTTTTATTAAATATATACAAACACTTGGGCAAAATCGTATTTTCAATTTCAATTTAATTATTTGCGGCAAATATTCACTGTATCAATTTAATCTAATTAATTGATCTTTGTTTGTTATGACTGATTATTCTAAAGCTACTTGAGTTATGAAATATATTATTCACATTTATTTGAAATAAACATTAAAATAAAAATAATTCTGTACATAAATGTTGCAGAAATGTAATATACCAAACCAAATTGCCAGCATACTAAAAATCATAAGGTTTTAGCATTAGCATATAAGCAAATTAGCTTATATTAATAATTATGCGTTTATGTAAGATTGTTAGCTTCATAACATAGTTTAACCTTCTAATACTTAATCCATCCAATTGTTTCCACTGATTACTTTTAATCTAAATAGATTATAATATACTACAATACGTATCCTTTTTGTTTCCAAGCTATTGTACAAAAAGAACTTCATGTGAATTAATTTTTTTTACAAAAATGAAATTTAAAAATTAGATACAAATTTTAATAATCATATTAATTTTTAAAAATAAATTAGGAATGAAAGGTTAATGGTCAGAAGGATGTAGGTTGTTACAAAATGCAAGTTAAAAACTTATATTTATTTCAACGAAATTATACATTTTTCACTAATGCTCCTCTGAAAAATGAGTGATGCACTTATGTGTAGAGCTACAAAATGACTGCTTTACAATGACAATTTCGCATAAAAACTTAACTTATATGTGAATAATTAATTGAGCAACAAATTAGCCTATAGCAACGGTTACAAAAGGGCTAAATTGTGTCCAGTAACTATAGCAATAACAATGTAACAATATGTACAGTATATATATACGTATAAATGTTTTTTGCAGTCAATTTAATAAGCAACCCATTAAATAATAATGCTTAAAAAATAAATGCGAAAAACTTCATTAGCGAAAAAATGAACACAAAAAAAAAGTTTACTTATTAATCCTTATTTGTGCAAGCATATTTAGTTATATACTGGTGTAAATTCTTGGTTACCACAAAGGTTTATTTATTGGCAAAAATTACCAATATCTGCAAAATAAAAAAAACATCGATTAACGATAATGTTAATTTGAAAACAATTTAATAAAACTAAGAAAAATAATTTTATCAACAAAAATAGATAATATACTGTTGTTTACATCGATTGGCTAAAAATGGCAAGAATATAGTATCTGCATGGAACACACCGGTAACATTGATACAAATACTCAGAGTAGTTAGTAGCTAACTAGGTTTTAAATATACAATTGGTATTAGGTCAAAATAATTATATGTTTAAATATTTTCGATTTTTATTATGTAAAAAATCTTTTATTCATTTGTTAATCGCATTTTTTAAATATATATTTGTGATGATTTGTAGACACATTTGTTTATTAATTTTTAAGTCATAGCCTATTTAATTTGCTGTGAGATTTATTTGTACATCTTATTTATGTAGTTACGCATTAATATTTCCACTTTAAAATTTAATATTATAGTATTACCATATTAATGCATTTCCCCAGGCCGTCTGGCAGTGGACACAAACAAGTGTCACTGTCACTAAGAAGAATTCCCCCTCGTGTCACATATTTTGTGTCCCCCAGGCCGTCTGGTAGTGGATACAAACATTTGTCACCAATAATAATTTTCACTGGGTAACACTTTTTTTTGTCCATTGACTCGGATATTTCTCAGTGTATTACTTGTAATACTTTACTTGTATTATTTTCAGTTGGAAACTATCTTGTATTGTTTATATTTTATTCTTAACAATATTTCTTTCATTTAGGCGAATAATATAATTACATACATTTTTGATAAAAACTATCGGAACGACATTCTACATGTCTTATACCTAAACAAAAAATTGTATGAATTTCCGAATATTAACTAAATATTTATAATACAGTACAAATATTGAAAACATAAAAAAGTGATTATTATTATAGAAAACGATCATCTATATATTAAAACAAAACAAATAATCTTATTTCCCTGCGGATTTATTTAAAACAGTGTCGAAAATATTATTTTATACTAACTATAATTTAATATAGATAGGAATATGTGGTGAATAACAAATATAATGCGATTAGAAATCTTTGTCCCAATCTTTGTCCCAATCTTTGAAAACCTATCTTATGTTAAATTTATTCGAGAAAGCTCAATAATTTCTTCTATTTGAAAACTTTCAACTGTAATAAATAAGCGTAAAGAAAACATGCATTTCAAAAATTGATTAGACATATACAAAATAATGAATATCATTTAAAATAGATGGAAAACATTTAAATGTTTAACAACATAACAATGTAACATAGTATAGCCAGAATATAGACACACTGGAATAGACATTCTGCTGTCAGAATCTACTTTTTTTTCTTGCATTAAAAAACACATTCTCATCAAAAATAGATCTGTTTGAATTTACTGCAGGGATTTCAAACGTGAAAAAATAACAGGAAACAATGCTCTGTGATATGTAACAGAAAGAATCAGAATCATTCAAGTTATTACATTTAAAGAATCGCGTAAATTTTAATCAAATGAATCATCAAATAAAAATCAATGTAAAACTATCTTACACTCTTGGTTTATAACAGTTGTATTGTAATACAATTAAACATATTTGACGTCATACGAATAGTAATCTATACGTTACGATTACCAAATTTTTTTCAATTTAAATAAATCAGTCCGTCATATATAAACAAGACATAGTATTAGAATGTTTACACATTATATAAAAATACATACATACATAAATTAAATTAAATAAAATACATAAAAGACATTTTTAGCATTCAATATTCGATATTATTTTATGTCCAATTTTTAATATCTAAGGCGTTTTATCAAATACAATTATTGAACAAAGATAACATATATGGCGTTCTTTCTGGAAACGCATTAGTAAAGTACAAAAACTGTTAACCTATCTCTGTAACAGTTTCATGCAGATCAGTTAAATATGGTTATAATAATTGAAATTTACGTTTTTAATTTTTTTAAATCTAATATTAAAATTAGATTCATTTTAACGATTTTTTCTAACAATATTAAGTGTTACAAGTTATTATCAAAATACCACGATTAAGTTGACCACAATGTATTTATCAGCAGAAAAAATAAACATAACCAGAAAGCCGTCCACCTTGTTCAAACATTTCTGCCCCAACTTACATGTTCGCCAACCAGATTCTTGAGGGTATGATCTTTCTCTTCAAGAAGAGATTTCATCTCTGTTGAGCGGCCGGTCATTTCCTGGTTGAGACAGCGAAGTCGGGTGATTTCTTCGTTCTGTAAAGAGATAGATAGATAGAGATAGAAAGAGAAAGAGAGAGAGAGAAAAGAGAGAGCGATTCAAACGCTCAAATCATTTTCGCGATATGGATACTCCCACTGGTCACAATAAGTCATTAATAAAATGAAATAATTAATTTCCCCTTAATAAACAAATTCCTTAACAAATACAACAACTGATAGATTTGAGAGAGAGAGAGAGTGAAAGAGAGAAAGAGAGAGAGAGAGAGAAAGATTGTATAAAATAGGTAAATGTTCCGAAAGGAAAAGAAAAGGGAGATTTAAATAATGGAAGAATGCAAACTAAAGTATAAAGTGAATTGTAAAGAGAAATAGTCAGCGATAAATAAAAATTACATTAATTTGAAATGGCATTTTAAATATAATATTTTAACTAATGCAACATCTAGTTTACATTATAAATCTGACAAAAAAAATTAATATATTTAAAATAATTATACTAAAATACGTATAAATAATAAATAGTAATACTACACTTAAATCAAAATATGACATATTTTTCGACCAATATAGTCGAACAAAAGCAATAAAAAATAGTACAGTATTAGTCAACTATACAGAATACGAAAGTGAGTCGGTTACATGTGAATTCTGCAGCTGCTTAATCCTGTCCTCTCTGTAGGCGAGCTCCTCCCTCAGTGCCTTCAGATCACTCTCGGTGCTGTGTAACTGTTTGCGCATCTGAGACATGTCTTCGCGCTGCTTGAACTGGATTGATGTTAAGAGAGAGGGGGCGGGGAAGCGGCATTTTAAAAGAATAGAATGTAGGAACGGTAGGAAATATGACCTGAGTGTATTTGAATTTATTTAAGAGATAAAGTGAAAAGTGTAGCGTATTCTTGAGAAAAAGCTTAAAAAAGGTAAACTATACATTTTGGTGATTTTTAAAGTAGAATTTGAGTTAAGCTTACATGTATGACTATATTGAATCTCCCAACAATTAATTTGTTACCCTCTCCATGTATTTTTTCCGGATTTTATGAGTATTTCAAAGAATTAAGTAAATACCAGTATTTGCTTATTTTAATTATATATCTTTTAATTTTATTTCACCAACTATACTTTTTTAAATGACAAAGAAAAAGCTTTAAGAGTGTAATTAATTACATGCCAGCATTAAATTAAATTAAACTAAATTTTATTTTATTTATTCTATACATTTAGTATTGCAAGGTTTAGTTATAAACAATAAACAATCTATTACTAATAAAATTTATATACTGTCAAATAATAAAATGTATGTTTATAGATGTAACATGTTTTAAAATAACTTGTTTATATCTGAAAGATAGTAAAAAGGCCTTCTTGATTCCCAGTTACCATAGTGTCGTTATCTATATAGCACATAATATTTGGCTGAAAGTTAGGAATCGTCATTATTATCAGTGTCACGTTTAATTATATCAAATGATAATTTAATGTTAAATTCAATAACTTCAGATTCATTTTAATCTGATTTAAAGTTACTATTTTAAAGTTTTTATTACAAAATTAGGTAATATTTATGGAATACCCATTTCTAGCCTTATTTTCACCAACCTTTATCAGTTTTTAAATTAAAAGCTCGATGGTCTGTACATGCAATGCTTCAAATAATTAACTTTTCAAATTAATCTTATGATAAAACTTCTATCTTGATAAACATTCCACAAGTTCACTACTTTCATGATAGAAGTAAAAGTTTTAATTTAAATACGATAAAAACTCATTTTCCATGAGTCCCCGCCATAACTTTCGAGGACATAATGCGTGGGAAACGACCTTTCAAGCGTCATATTTTATCGTTGAGAATATAATATTTAAGGAAGGGTTGAGGAGGAAGGAAGTGAAAACGCGGAGAGAGAGAGAGACATACAGACAGACAGAGAGAGAGAGAGAGAGAGAGAGAGAGAGAGAGAGAGAGAGAGAGAGAGAGAGAGAGAGAGAGAGA
>JAUZND010000302.1:0-14249 GCA_034780555.1 Coelogynopora nodosa | reverse complement strand
CCGGAATACGGATTAGCTTAGTTCGGGTTAATTTAGTTCGTATTAGCACTAATACGCGTACGGGAATTCGGCCCTTAAGCTTTTATTATTCCTGCAGGTCTGGTTTAGATTGACATCAGGTGTTCGTTTGTCGTTTAAATAATTCCTATAGGACGATATCTTTATATTTTTATAGATTTTTTATGTAATTTTGAGTTATATTTTACTATGATATTTTCTAATTTAATAATGAAAATTAAACTTTCAAGCATTTTAAAATAATTTTTGAGCGACGAAGTTTATTCGATTTTTCGAACCTAACAAACCTCTCTTTGTGTTGAAGTATTAAAAACACTGTCATCTAAGTAATTTCTAATTAATACGTAAGAATTAAATATGTTTTTATTATAGTATCTTCCAACTAAGTTTAAACTTTAGTATTTCAAAGTACCATTGCAATTTGTATGGTAAAATTACTGAATAATTCCCCGCAATTTTCAAGACTTTCCACAGGGTTTTTAGAATCATTATTACTATTATAAATCTATAATATGTAAATAAAAATCATAAATAAAACTACAAATAATTGTATAACAATAAAATCACATGTATTATTTAAATGTTGTAATAAATGTTTATGATATAACCATTTAATATTTTTCTTCTATGGATTTCTACGGGATTTTTGGAAAACCTTTTATAAATTTAAAGATATAGTGTCCTAGAGATACTCTCTGGAATCGGGAGTAACACCATAAGACACCAAGAACATAGTCTCATACAGTGACCACTTAAAATTAAATTGCGCGGTATCTAAAACCCTTTACATGACTAATGTATTACTTCACAAACATGTGTAGTCTTTTGGAATTAGGGATAACATCCACTATAAATTCGAGGGGTCATCAGGAGATAGTCCTTTGGGTGACTGCTCTATAGATAATCGTGTATTTGAAAACCAAATATGAACTTCTTTTACAATTTTATAACATAAATAGCCTGACCATAATATTCTAAATTCAATTAGAAGAAGAATATAAAATCACAAAGTTATATAAAGTTAACTTTTGTAAAAGTAAGCATACTACTACTAATAAATACATATTACTTACAAAAATATTTGACACTTTCAGTTATTTAAATTGATTATGTTTTTAATTAAAAATGGATTCCTAGTTAAATCACAGCAGCTAAAGGTTTTTTTGATATTTAAACCTAGTGATAAGAATTGACAGAAATTTAAATACATAAAAAAATGTAAGTTATGACATACATAAAGGTTGAGAATAAATTGGTTGCAACTAAAATCCGTAGGAAAAACGGTAGGAAAAATTAAGAGAAAAAAAAACAAATTTTTCAAGGTCAATTTCAATTTTTCAAATAGCTAAAATAAGGAAACAGTGTTATAATGAATATTAATAAGTGTAATTATTTATTTTAACTTTATTACACAATTATAGTTTAATAATATATAGTTAATATCCACTAATTAAAAAATACTTAATTAATACGATAATACTAAATAAAAAAGTTATGTAATTAAATAAAATTTGCTATAATTCATTTCATTTGTTTATTTCAGAATATCATTTATATCGACCTTCTAAAATCTCGTTTATGATTTTTTAAGCTAATTTCAACATTTAAATAAGTTATTTAAATTTGGTTTATTTGTTTATCTTAGTTACCATTGTATTGACGACTTTGAAAAATAGGTTAAACTTCCTCGGGATTTTTTCTCCAGTTTTTCCTCAGGGTTAAGTCAGAACGAAATAAATGTATAAGAAAATAAAAAACTCTTTAAAGTTTTTGTGACCTAAAAGGCTGAAATTTTTACATCATAAATATAACCAAAAAAGTAACAGCGCTGTCACCAGTTTCCCTGCATTATTTCTTCAATTGAAATTATAAATGCTTTCAGTATGTGGTTGACGGATTTCAGTAATAATATGTAGCAATTTGATGCTAGTTTTTGCTAGGTCACACTGTTCACACTAAGTTGACTGTATTACATCAAAAAACAAATAGGGAAAACAGTAAGTTGTAAATATTCTTAAAGATGTGTACAATATTTTTACAAAAACGTTTTTCATTAATTTTTTATGAGTTTCCACAGTTAATGGGTGTCGTTTACAGTTTAGTCTAACCTCAGTGACATTGACGAATCTAGCGTCACCCAAAGCGGACCGCTTTGCGTAAGTGAACTTCATCGATTCCACAGCCCGATGATAGAATAAGGATGTAACCTTTAGATTGTTGAAGATGTCGCTCTTGTAGCCATAACCTTAACAGGGTTGAATAAGACGAAACATAGAATTACAAGATATACGTAATTAGAATAGTGCACTCGGAAATTCTATGATGTATAATTTTTTGTTGCAAAATTAAATTCATAAGTTAATGTTTTCGCAGCTTTATTAAAACAGACTGAAAAGCTATTTGTAGAAAATCAATCTTTAAGATTTGGTCTGCTTGTCTCTTCCAATATTTTGACACCGTGGTGTCAGTAATATTTGTTGCGTATGTAGGTCTAGGTTTACAGCTCAGCAAGCAATATAAGAAATCTTTAATAATTTGCAGTTACAATAATTATACAAATATGAACAAAATATTTTTTTAATTAGTAAGCTTGTAAGGATAATATTAAACTTTCCCCTAGCAGCTAACATCTATATCAATGGTCAAAAGTAAAACCTTCTTACCATTGAGAATATTTAGCATATACATTGCCAGTGCTCCACTGCACGGCGCGGTCATCGAGTGCATCGTCAGTCCTCGTCCAATCAGTGGCGAGGAAACAACTGGCGCCCAAACCGATCTATAATCACGCATGTCTTCCAGCGTAATTAAACCTCCCACATCTTGAATTTCATCGGCAACCGTTTCTGCTAAACTGCCATTATAAAGTGCTAATGGCTCGTTAGCAATAGTCTCCAAGGTCTTTGCGAGCAATGGATTAGAAATGTATTCACCCTCACGCTTTGGCTGATTCTTTTTCTTATTCCAAAGCATTTCTCTGAAGAGTAAAAAACAATTTAACTTTTTTGTATTAGGTACCTATTTATGTAAGGTTTACAATTTAAAAAAGGTTTAATTTAAAAGATTTAATAACATTTAACTAACATATAATAAGTAAGCACTAAGCGCAGAGTCTGTACAAACAGCGGAGAGACAGAGCACTACCGGTTTCGATCATATATGATATATATATATATATATATATATTATTAATATACCAATCAACTCACTTTAATCCAGCTGATTTAAAAATACTGTCTTGGTGAGAAGAAATTGCCGAGGCGAGAGCAGCTCCTATTGGATAGCCATTTTTGAGCAGTTCTATCGTTGGTTGAAACAGGTCAGACCAGGGCAGCTGTCCAAACTTCCTCCACGCCATATAGTAGCCATGAATCTCACCCGGAATTCCTATATATTTCGCTCCTATATACGTTATAAAATGAGATTGATATTTTACTGAAATAAGGCAAAGATAACAATGCCGTCATTAAAAGGATACTTATTATGTACTAAATATGTACTAATTATGATATTTTCACACATGCTTCATCGTGCAAAAAGGCACATTATTTTTTATGACAAACGTTTCGTTACTATATTACCATATATTAACTTAAACAAAAAATGATATTCTGGAATTTTAACATGCTTCTTGAAGCATTGGAAGCATGCCTGGACCCGAACCTGCTTATGTGCATTAAAAATGTGGACTATCTTAAAATCAAAATCAACTTTAAAAGTATTAAGAGCAAAACAATCATTTGTAATAGTTTGACAAGTCAGTTTTTATATTACAAATAGACTTCTCAAATAATAATTTATAAATTGACAACCATCATATATAGATAAATATAATGAGTTACGACAGGGAAGCTGATAACCAAATTGTTCACACATATCTTTCAAATAAATACTTCATACTTTTATCGTCTGTTAATATTTTTTTCAACAAGTTAACTAATATCACAGGCTAAAAACTAATATTTCAATAAGTGATGGAGGGAGCAGTTAGTTAACAACATAAAATCTAAATTTTAAATAAATAACAAAAAAAGTAATTTGTCGACACTTTCTAGCTACTAATAAAATGTATATGCATAGCAGACTTGCTTCTAAAAAACTTGAACAATTTAATGAAAAGAATATTAATTATGCTTAAAACGAAAATATAAACTTTTTTAACCAAAAACTGTCAAGTAAATAATTTGAAGTCGGTAATTTTAAAAATACGTGAAAGTATAAACATTCTAAATTTTGTAAAAATTATGCTAATATTTAAATCTTATTACAATATACAATTTAATATATTTTTATGTTACGGTAATAAAAATGTACATTTTAAAATTTATACCTACCAATTGGTTTTTCGGTATCACCTATAAACATATCCTTAGTGGCATTTTTTGGAGCTGTTTCTCGTGCATCAAGGGTATGAATTTCATTATTAGTTCTAAAAATAAATAAAACAAATAAATGCTTTGTAGTTTTATACAACAGCTGTTTTATGTAGAACAAATTAATCGAAATAATTACAGTATTATACATTAAATAATTAAATTAAAATTTATTGAGTTAAGTTAGTCTAACATATTAAGTTGGTGAGAATTGCAATTAAATAAAGTACAAACAAAACAATTATTTTTTTAAAATAAAATGACAACTAGACATAGGCCTATATCTTTCTGTGTAGATTATATCAACTAAAACAAAGCAAAAAGTAAAATATTATACATTTCTAAACTATAAGTTTATACTTTTAAAATATTATTCATAAATGAATAAACTTCTTGAACAACATTTATAGATGTTATGTCATTTTTAGTAAATAATACTGGATTAGGTATTGTAACTTTTATAATTGATCAGGTATTCATTATTGATTAGGTATTGATTACTGATTAGGTATGTAAACACTTGATCTGTTATGATATCATTTTTTAACATAAAAAATTAATAATATATTTTATTATGTTCATTACATAATTCGTTATTTTACCCAATTTTATTGTAAAATTTATTTTTAAAACATAAATTTGTAATAAATTATTATTTTACCTTTATTGTTGTATTATATGTTATCCTTATCATTATTCTGTTAATTTATCGCAATAATAATCATCTTAGCATGTGACATTCTTTGGATAGGGTATATAAATGATTTATTTCAAATTTACTTTTAAGATTCAGACGTCCTTTATAATAGTTATATGATTTACGTAAGGGGTCTTTCATATAGTATAATATATAACGCAGAATTTGGCATTGTTATCCCACCACCCCACCCTTATAACGCGAAATAACAAAATACCAAACCACTCACCAGTGTTATGTATATAGCACTTAGGATTTTTGACTACCTAAAATTGATTTTTTCTACTCATTTAATTTAATTAATACATTTATCGTATATATAAATACTGAACAATTTTAATAAATATCTAATTTTCCATATAGTTCTATATATGGGTAGAGGGGACGGGACCCACATCTGTACGTGCATCTGTACGTGTACCCACATCTGTACGTGTACCCACATCTGTACGTGTACCCACATCTGTCGTATAAAAAAATTAATTCGTAATATATCACTTAGTTGAAACCAGCACTCACCCTTATAACGAATAATAACAGAAATTAAAACCACCCTCCGTTCTCTCGGGTATTATATAATATGTGAACGACCCCTAACTTGTATAAATTTATATAAACTACTAATTGGCTAAACTAAGCGTATAATATCAATACATGTATTATACAGTATAAATGTACATCTTATCAATTCAGCTGTTTGTAATTAAATTATATTGACATTCATTAATTTGAACAAGAACACTTTATATAAATATTAAAATACTTCCAGATTTGTAATGATAGTTTTTGATTATATCATTCCATCACGTATAGCTGTAACATTAAACAATACATTATGTTTACAATGGCTCATAATTAAGCTTACTGTAATAGATTAAGCTTCTGGCTACTTATACATTATAAATACTATCTAGAAAATGTATGTATAAATATATATTAATAATATGTAATAACCATTATTTTATTTAAATATATATATACATATATACAGGGTTGCCACAAATATTTTTTTTCTTTCCAGCTTCTATAACTGATTTCTTTTCTGAAAACTTTCTTATGGTAGATGAAGCGGTAAGCAGTGTTATACGCAAAGCGGAAATTTTTTGACGCATTTAAAGTTAGTTAAAAATAGCTAATCATTTATTATATGGTATAAAAAATTTAAGGACCTTTAGCAACCCTATATATATATTATATATAACATAAACATTTGTTTAAATTTGTATAAATAAGTATACTATAAATATTTTAATATATAACACTTAGCAAAAGTAATTTATATTGTCATCAAATGTTATTTAAAAATTAAATAAACAATAATGTAGTGAAAATATATAAAAACAGTTTGTAATTTATTGGCTAAAAATCATGTATTAAAAAAAGAGTCATACTTATCATAGATAATCATAAAGTGACCACCTCCCACACCCATGCTGTGAAGATTCATGATGCCGTTACAAAGAAGAGTAGCTATAGTCGCATCAACAGCCGATCCTCTTTTAACATAGAGAAAATAGCTGGAAAATATAAGGAACAAAATTAGAATATTACATTTTGATTTTTATCTGCAAAATGGCACTTTATAATAATACAGACAGGCCCTTGACCCTTACAAATTTTGAGAAATATTTTTTACATTTTTGAGGACTGTAAAAATTACATATTTCATACAATTAAATGTTAATTCAGGATAATAAAGTACATGTCATGTACATTCATAACATAGATACTTGGATATATGTATATATTACGCATTCTGATTATATAATACCAAATTTGGTAATTTGACACAGTATTTATTGTTTAGGCAGTATGACTCTGTGTTACGCAATAAATATTTGTAATAATGAATAATAATGATCTCGGATCATATTTGGTTTCAGCGTGTTCATATGGAATTGCAGAAAGATATGCAGACCTGCCAACCTTTCAATAATCGAAATCGGGACATTTGTATAATATCCAGTCACGTATGGCAGGCGAGATACCGAACTTATAAAACAGCGCGTTGTTTTGAAAATGTTAATGTTTTGTAGCTAAGCTAAGAATGCATCTAAAAGACTTGGAATTGCCATGTATAAGAACTGTATAAAATGCAATAGCTCGAAGCGCGGAATTTTTGGAATTTTACAGCATGAAAATGACAGAAAAGGGCATATTAAAATTTTAAACAATCAGATTTTAAAATTATCGGAACAGTAAAATGACATCGAATATCGGGACACTTGGTAAGTCTGCATATGTAAATAATGTATTTATCAACTTTTATTTTTATAGGCTTTATTTTATAATCTAAGTGACACACGCACAAAGTTACAGGAGTATTTTTCATGCAATACGAACCCATTAAGAGTCGCAAAAACTCGACTAACTGTTAACCAGGAACTGGGGGGGGTGCGAGAGAGGGCTCGAACCTTTTCCTAAACACCCTCAGAATCCGCAAATCAGCGTCTTAACTACTCGGCCATCAAATTTGAGGAATTTCATGATTTTGGTCAAATTTCATGAATTTTTAAGATTTTTGTCAATTTGAGGAATAATTTAGGAATTTGAGAAAACAACTGAATTTTGAAGAATTTGAGAAAACAACTGAATTTTGAAGAATTTGAGTAACAATCACAGGTCTGTGCAGAATGAACATTTGTCCACAGAAAGTATCTGTGAGTTCAATTCCATTTAACATAAAAAGTATTGCTATATAAAATATACGTCGGTCGATCAATACATCGGCGTTATTCAACATAATTTGTTAGGTTTTTTAGAGTCATACGACCTCGAATCATGTCACTCGCACTATTCGATAGGTGAAAAGTAATGACATACTTTCCGATTGGTGCACACGTTGCTGCGTCACTGACGACTGCCGCGTTGTCATATTGACCTAATATTGATGGAGACGGGCCTGGGCCCCACCAGCTTGGATGATGATCTGAATATGAAAATAGAAAGTGCAAAAGTGCAACGTGAACATTTTCTTTTTATTTTAATATAATTGTAAAATTACTGCTTTGGCAATAATTTGCACAATTTGCAATATATTTTTCTACAAATTAACGGATTTCACAGAATATTAGGAAAATAAATTTCAATTTTTAATTACGAAACATTAAAAATTAACCAATCAATTCTAGACAATTTAGGAATATATTATGTATTATTATATTCGTCTACATTTTAATAAGTAAGAATGTTAACAAACAACATTTGAAAAAGACTTACGTAGATCATACTCCTTTGTATAGGCAACATAAGTAATGACGAAAGCAATTAAGAAGGTTACAGTCAAAAATGTTGAAACCACTGTAATATAGGTCAGCGTGTGTTTTCTAGACAACATAAAAAAATAATATAACATAAAATAATAATATAATAATTTCGAGATTTTATGATAGTAGAAATCTATAAAAAAACTATATATATTAAAAATATCAAAATAAAAGTTAATTGTATATTACTTATAGAGATCGGATAAATGAATGAATCAATAATAAATAATCAGTAAGTAAAACAAATCCGATATCTATGATATTAGGGCCTACTTTATTATAGATAATATAGTAAAAATGAAAAAGATAATATAGTAATGTTGATCCTATCTTCAAAAGACGATGTATATATATTGCATAATATCATTGTATAAGACTATATGGATATTAATATCATATGTGAATAACTAGATATATGTAGATACATTTATAAAAATAAAATAAACTCATCATCAACAATAAATATCTTGTCAGAGAAAGAAATTTATTTCATAAAATGAAATTATAACAAAATTTCCATGTAGATAATTCCAAACCAAAATATGTCTATGTTGATCATGTTTCACTATATAATTACTTCATAATTTTACTGATAACTCACTATAATAACACCAGAAGTACGGTGGTAACATCATGGTAACACCATGTTTATTTAAAGTTCAATTTATACTGGAACCTTGCTATATAAGCAAATAAAATTTGGTGAAACAAACACGGTCGAACTAGTTCGACGAACCAATTTGGCCCTACACACGGTCGAACTGGTTCGTTAAACCAGAAATAATATCAAACGTAATAAAATTAAATTAAATATTTTTCGAACAAAAACAAAAATAATGTTTAAAAACCACCGTCTTTCGACTTAAGGTTACCAAACTGCATTATACTATTAACTAAATTATATTCTTTTTGGGAGCCTAGTACAGCTGTTTCAAACTTATTAGTTTTCATCAGCTAGGCAATAAATAATAATAACAATAATAATAATAATAACACAATAAAGTTAATAGTTTGCAGTAGGCCGAACTGCATTTGATATTTTTATTTAGGTCGGACAAACTCCGCTTCTGATTGGATGCGCGGGAACATCCCTCCTGGTTGAACTTCAACGCATCCTTTGTTGTCGTTGTGTGCAAAAGGCTGTATAATCAGGCAACTGCAGTATATTATAATATGGTTCATATTGTATTGATGGTAGCAAGTCGATGTAAATATCAAGGGCGTCCCCAGGGGGCCCATGCCCCCCTCTTGGAAGCTTGCATTGGCGCCTTTCTAGTAATAGATTGCCAGCTAATAATTTAGATTGCCAGCTAAATTATAGAATGCCAGCTGATGCCAGCATATTATATCTTATATAGATGTCGCTTCTAGTTATAGATGTAATAAAACAACATATTTATATAAATCAATTTATGGTCAACAAATAATTGTTTTTAAATATCATTGTTTTAGTAGTTGGCACATAATATGTGGCTTAAATATGACACATTTTTAAACACAAAGCAGCTGCCTTGGACGCTCATTTAGTGCACCGACAGGCAGTAGGGTACGTCTGTCTCCGCATAGGCCCATCGAAGCGGCACATCAATCCTTCAGAAGATTACAAATTCCCACCTATAAAGCGGATGAGACAGAAAGTGTTATACTTCTATGCTAAGTAATAACTGTCTTCAGTCCATCTAAAAATAAAAAAAATTTGCCTCCCATGCGTACTTTTTGTACCATCTGAAACTTCCAAGAATGGATTGCCAGATAGAAGTCATTTGTCCATATTTGTCAATGTTGGCTGCCAAAATTACAAAAAGATGTTTGAAAAACAAAGCCAAAACGATTTAACTGAGTACCACAAAGAGGCTTGTTTTGTCGCAGAATGCATCAGGAGACGATTTCAAGAGCCAGAATCAACTACAAGTTCGGTACCAAATATACCGACATGTGTTGAAGCGGATAGAACAAGTCATCCATTTATGTGGAAGACAGGGCATATAGCTCTTCGGGGATGGTTAGAAGAATTATTCAGCGCTTTAGTGGGTCTTTGCAAAAACAGAGTTGGCAGAGCAAGACAAGGCTTTCGAACAATAGTACTTGAGCTTTCCTTTTACTATCAAGGCTCTCAAAATAATTAATGAAGAATTGACGAGTATTCCGACATTATACTACTGTTTGGGAATCTCAAGCTAAGAAACATCCTACAGCTCATCTGGGTGCTCTTTGCGATTTCGCAATCGTAGGTATAGTGAGTCCCCCTTGGTGCAACACTTTCTCAGTGTGATTAGCAACAATTTCTAAATTTATTTTATCTGTTTAAGATCCTGTGCACATTGCCAGTAACAAGCTGTACATGTGAACGAAGTTTCTCGACACCGCGAAATCTGCGTAGTTGGTTCCGTTATTTCATGACTTGTCCCCGTCTTTCATCATTAACAGTAATGAATATTCATTATGGTCATGCAGTCTGTTATGACAGAGTCTTTGACATTTTTTAAACTGCACCGAAGGAGAATTAAGCTTTTAAATTTCCTTTTAGAGTGATCAAATCAACTGTTGAGTTATAACTTTAGGTTATACTGCTTATATGAATGTGTTTAGACCATACAAGAGAAACTGTTATTTTTAATGCTATACGTACATGCTATATATATATATATATAATATTGTAATTATAAATTTTAACATTCAGGTTCCTATTTTGTTAACCTTATTCTCTATGACTTATTCAGTATCTAATATAATATTTTTTTATAGGAAGAGTTTATGCTTTTTTCTGTAACACAAGACAAGCTCATTATGCCATGAGATCTAGACTTTAAATAAAACTTAATTTTTTTAGTATTTTCCGATATGGGGATAAGGGCTCTATTTTGTAACTTTGTAATTAAATAAATTATGTTTATAATATAACAAAAGTAAACAAATGGCGCCTCTCTGTATAATTGCCCCCTCCCTTGGTGAGACCTATTATAGGACGGCTATGAATATGTAGTAATTTCTTTTGTTGTCTATTTATATATCTTTACTGTGGCTATTGTATTTTTCACATATTATCATTATTTAACTCGTGAAAACACTACTTATTTAATTGAGCAGTATCAAACATGTCCTTGCTTGTGCTTTGAGTACACAGGATAAATTATCAATAAATAGATAGTCATTATTTTAACAGTCTATTTACATTAATTTGTAAAACATTCGTTTGTTTGCCTAATTTCTCTATCCAATGAAGACACCCCTTTTTGACACGTCATAAATAGTTTGACGAAATAGTTCGACCGTGTGTAGGCGCCTTAACGAAATAATATAATTAACGAAAATATTTAAAAGCAACAAAGTGAAGTCAGTTCAGTTATAAGTATAATTGTATCAATATTCACAGTTACTTAAAATAAAGTACTTCGAATTAATATATGTTGTTGATCTTGTTCATTCTTCCTAGTTTAATAATTTCTGTAATATCGTAATAATAATATGTATGATTAATTTGACAAATAACGTGACATTTAGGGGAATGGAATGTTACAAAAAAAATTCTGGACTAAATTTCTTAGTCGGTTTTATGCATGCACACACAAAGAAAAAAACTATTTAATAATTTTAATATACAGGTATAGGCTACTCATCACGTTAGAATAAGTATTGCTACAAATATTTCTTTCAAACTTATAATATTAGATCATATGTATTTCATTATCTTAGTCACATCAGTAGTCACAAATTTACAAAATGTTGCATTCAATTGATGACTTATTTCTATAATAATTCATAACTATAATTTCAGTTTTAACATAAAGAATAAATTATTTGTATTGTATTCATTCTACTTCAATTATTCTATTATTTTCAAAAAGCACTCCCTGTAGACATTAACCGAAGACTTTTCATTATACTATAAGCATCAGACATAAATTGACTTCAATCTAATAATACTCTGTCAGATTAGCTGTAGAAAATACTCAATGATAGCATATATATTTAATTGTTCACACCCGCAAGCTTTTTTACAACTAACTATTTTCAAAGTTCTATCAATTTCGTTAAATAAAATGTTAAAGAACTTTTAGAAACAAGATGGTATGCATGACTGGCGCATTACATGCTAAATTGAGCCATTGTGTTATATCCACTGACATTAACTTGTATTATTTAACTTTACAAATAAATAAAGGCATCATATTTCATGTACATGATTGATTATATGTTTGCCCGACCAGCAAATGGTCAAAAAAGTTAATTTCCAGTATCATAAAACCTGGAGAATTATATCGATTTACACCGTAACTATTTCATAAGCAAATTTAGTATTTAATAAAATTATAATATTTAAAAAAATATACCTCACCTATCAGGCTTTTTGATATATAATAAATTCACATCTGGCAAATTACGATTGCGTATGGGACTATTTGACTCATTGTTGCTTCTTCCTTCAGTAAATTCCTCATCATAATCATTAAGTAAGGGAGTTACTTCAATTGATCTCGAGCTTGTCATTTGTGAATTTGTTAAATTAATTCCTTCTTTAAAGATATGTTTTCATTAATTGTAAAACGGAGTTTGTTTGATATTATAGTTTCTATAATAGATAACAGTATAAGTGAAATAAACAGCACACTATCACATAAAAAACATTATTACCTAATAAAAAGGAATATTTATGTATAAACTACTAACATTATTGAGTATTGCATGTATTTGAGATCTACATTAACAAATGTAAAATATATGTTGTGCGTTGTTTCTCACAGTTATAAAAGCATAAAAGACGTAATAAGTTCTTGCAAGTTCTAGTAAATTATGGAGTAGCAAGTAAAGTTTTTAGATATCATAATAGTACTATCTATTGCCTGGCACTATATATATATATAGGTATATATATATATATATTATATAACGTGATGTTCACTCAGTTGTGCATGTAAATATCTATATCGTCAATCCTATGAGTGATAAAACCGTCTATCTACACAATTTTACATTTTTTATTGGTGAAATACAATCAAATCGTGCAGTTATTTTTATTTCAACTCTATTTTATTAATATAGTTGTTTTATTGTTTTTAAATTAATTTTATTAAACTGCACATTGACAATGACAAAAGTATACAACATAATAAATATAGATTTACCATCAGAAGTTCATAATTAGACCTAACTGTAATTTAGATATAATATATTAATATAATTATATACATATATAATAACCTAATATTATATACCATAACTCGAATTTCAAGTGTTTTAAAACGATAAAAGAGAATAATGTTTTTACATATTATATTCTTAATAGTATATTAATATAATTTATATAGGCCCTATAATATAACAAAAATTATGCAAATGTAATAAATAAAATTACTACAAATAAAAAGTATGACACTTCTTACTCACAATTGAATTTATACTGATTTTTAATTAATTCTGATTAATATCCATAAATTTGATAGCAAACTCATCTGAAGAATAAATAACAATCATTGAAAGATGAACAACAAACAACTGCTAGAAAAAATCGATAGCTCTCCTTCAACATAGAAATTTACTATTCACATTTCTCTGTCATCCATTATAGGCCATAGAGATAGGCAGATTGAATTCTATTTATATCAAGAACGTTGAAATCAATATACGTGTAATTGGCGCGGTAACGTGAAGTAGGAATTCCTATTCTCTGTCAAAAATAGCATAGATAGGACGTCATAATATTATACGATTTAGTAGCATATCAGCTGTTTGTATAGCTAGTGTGGTGTCGACAGATTTCCCTTATTATCAGCCAGTAGATCGAAGCAAGTTTCGACTCAACCCGAGGGAAAAAACTACTACTGAGGTTTTTTGACAAGATCGAAGCAAGTCGAGGTTTTTTCTAAAAATAACTCGGATTACGTATTACCGACTTTC
>JAUZND010000301.1:0-14250 GCA_034780555.1 Coelogynopora nodosa | reverse complement strand
TATTTAACATATATGTGCACATATTTAACATATATGTGCACATATATGTTGTTAAATGGGTGAATTTCGTTTTGATCTCTGTCGGCTGCCATATCAGTGGGCAAAAAAAGAGTTTTGTTTCCCAACTTATAGCATGTACTGTAAAAAGCAATTTAATCTATCGTGTATAAAATGCAGAAATCACAGGTTATACGATCGATAGAAACTTTTCTAAAATAACAAATTGAAAACAGAGCCTTGTCTCGTTTCATCAAAGATACAATTATTACATGGTTAGAACAATTAATTTGATTAGAGGGAGAGGTCACTTATTATCTTAAACCTGGTGAGCTTGTTAAGTATTAGAAACTTTCAAATTAAACCAAGGCGAAGTGACTTACGACTGTGCCTGGATAACTTTTTCAGAATCATATACAATAGACAGAAAGAACAATTTTTATTTCAAAATCAGAAAGATCAATGAAGAATAAAATGAAACCACTTTTAATTTCGTAATTTTATTTAAACGTTCTTGTAAAAGGATACTATAATTAAATAATAATTAAAACCATTCGAGTAAACGAAGTCATTGAATACTTATTTATCAACAGAAATCAAGATTAAATATAGATTACAATTCCCATTTAAACATGATTACTGTTGCTTTCTTGATATATCTATATAATCCTATCGTTTTCATATTATCCGATAATCAGGAACACAGCCACCTACATATATCCCGTACACCTCTATTTTGTTTTATTCGTTTGATAAGAATTATTATGTCAATGATAAACGATGTCAAGGGATCATACGTGTATATTAGAGAATGTCTATGAGATCATGGATCGATAATGGATCGATTTGTGGATAATTTCAAACAGAAATCTCAACTCCTTTAAACTATGATTAAGATAATGTTTTGCTACAAAGTCGATTTATGTACCAACACACAAAAAAAGAAGTACCCTTCTTATTTTCAAAGAAAATACCCTTTCTGTTTCAATAGATATATATTTTAAAACTTAAAAAAAAATCAAATAAGCAAGTGAAACTACGTTATTTAAACTGAAATTTAACCACCGTTTAATCACAAATTAATATCAACAGATTTCTAAAACTTATTAAAGAAACAATTAAAGTTATTCCTGTTTACCTATATTAGACAAGCATAAGGAAAAGGTCAGCGCTTCTTGGAATTCATCAATTAATTAAATATAGTTAAAATATAGTCTGGTTGAATACTTTAATCTCTAAACAACTAATTAAAGTCTTAAAGGTTAAATAAGCTTCAACTTAATAGGGTAAAATTAGTCTGGAGATAGTAAAGCAAATGTAGTTAAAGAAATAAACACACGGACTAATATAGAAAAACACAGAATATACAGCTTGATTACTAATACGTATAAAAGAAATATAGAAGTTCCACATAATATGGCTCAGATATACAGAGCTCAAGAGAATCATTACCAGTGCCTAATAGTACACAGACTAACAGTTGGGGAATATAATCTCGAAAACAATTATCGCGCGCCTTGGGAAAGACAAAGTTTAATCGCGCCTAATAGACTGTGACAGTCAAACAACTCCACAGAAGGGGGAAATACGTCAATGCTTGGGCAAAAGTGGTGAAGACAGCGCATTCTCCCTGACTTATATAGTCTGCGTCTGAGGGAGTGAGTCTGCTGCCATGCTTCTTAGAAATAAATAAACTGACAAGACACGATTTTAAAGTGAAGAAAACGGAGAGTATACTGGATATGTTAATATTGGAAAGTTTTACAAATAAATAATAGAAATATCATAACACGGACGTGTAGAGGAGAGATAAACTATCATAGCACACGGACGTGTAGAGGAGAGATAGAACTATCATAGCACACGGACGTTCAGAGGAGAGATAGAACTATCATAGCACACGGACGTGCAGAGGAGAGATAGAACTATTATAGCACACGGACGTGCAGAGGAGAGATAGAACTATCATAGCACAAGGACATGCAGAGGAGAGATAGAACTATCATTGCACACGGACGTGCAGAGGACAGATAGAACTATCATAGCACACGGACGTGCAGAGGAGAGATAGAACTATCATGACATGCAGAGGAGAGATAGAACTATCATAGCACACGGACGTGCAGAGGAGAAATGTATGAAACTTTTAGCGAAACATAATGTTTGTATTAATGGAAATAACACTTTTTAAATTATGAATTTAAAACACACCTTTTTTGATATGTTAAAAAAGGAGTCTATTAAAACAATTTCACAGTGTTAAAATAATTTTGAGTTCTGAATATAATATTAACAATAGAATTTGAAGAATTGTTTAAAATAGCGAAATATATTTTTATGTCAAAACCTATGATCGGCAATTCCTTAAAGATAGTATATTCTGCTCGCAGTTTATGGCTATATAATCTTTAATAAACGCATTTAACTGCAAAAACAATCGCTATAATAATATTCCTATGAATTATAATTAAGACCCTATAAACTGCACAACTGACCTGTTTAGCCACACAAATTCTGAATATTTGTAAGACAGTTTACAACATCCAAAATAAATATAAACACAGATTTATCGATTCGAAATCTTTAACTGTATACAACATGATGAGGATGTTTTTGATTTCAGTCGTCATAGTTATGCAGTCATGAACTCCCAATGCCACCCGTCTTGTCTCTGAATATCCGATTCTGTGATTGATAATTTACCTCTAAGCGACTAATTAGACAAATCGTAAACAACGAAATTCTTATTCATTAATATTTTTAACTTAAAATTAAAAAAAAAATGTTTTGCATTATATTAATTTTAATTGAAATTATATGCTTATTGCATCAGCATCGACATCTTAAACTAAATATTTTCTGGGAGGCTAGAGTCATTAATGTATTGAAGATAATAAAGTTAGCCCTTTTTGTTGAAGTCCACAAAAACATCGTTGTCAGTATCAGTATAATGTCAGATGGTTTAAGTTTAGTTTAGAAAAAAGAAATGAACTGACTGTTTTACGATAAAATGTTTACAATGTTCATCATTTACTCTGTTCATCAATTGAATTAAAAGTATATTTGTGTTCAAACCCCCCTCCCCCCCTAAATTGGCAGTGTTTGGTTTACTTGACCTAGATTTTCGTGGCCAAGTGTGCCTTTAATATACGCACCAAATGAGGAGAAACCAAGGGCACCAAGGAGCATCACTTGATTGAAGAGCACATTGCTGTACAATCTGGCAATAACACGAACATCCACCATATTCTACCAGCTTGTAACGCATAACTATAACTGCCTGTAATGTGTATACGTATAGTCCAGTCGAAGCAATACAAGTATTTGGATATAATATATTATAGGCATCATCTCGCGATTAAAAAATAATAATTATAATATTTACTAAATTATGCTAAACATCAGGATAGATTACTATAATTTGAAAGTTTGTATTTTATAACATATTACACATTATACAACAGAAACCGTTTAGTTACTTAAACAACTTTTATAGCTAAGCATTAATTCGATGGATGGAAAGTCGACTTTCCAAAATGTTCCCCATGAGAGAACACTATAGGCGCGCAATTCGTGCCTGACAGGCGTATTTGATTATTTGGGTAATGGGGATGTTAGTTCGGCTACATATTTGTACACTACTTACTTTCAGATTGTGATTGCACAATTTATCGGGCGGGGAGCGAGTGAGAGAGAAGAAGAAGAACCGAGAAGTACAACAAGCGGGGAAGTAGTACACACTACATGCACTAGATATAACAAGTTCTGATTTACTTATTGGAATAGAGAGCAGGCGAGTGTGAAAATATAATTAAGAGGAGGAAATGTCATTTAAGACATGAACAGTATACTACTATCTGGACTAAAACCACTAATAAATAATGATGGCCTTGGTGGGCTTGAATTATTGCTCTTATCTGCCTTATTTAACTAACTATAGTGTGTGTGTTTGCCTTTGATGAAGGTATAGGATTATGTGAACTGAGAGTATACTGAAGGACTGTGCAAGAATAGTCAACCGCCTGAAGTTCGATAAGGTTTAAATATTAAAAGAAAATGGACAGCTGCACAATTTATTTACTTTATTTAAGTGCCATGCGCTAGTTCATGGTGTAAAGAGTGTTCAAATTTTTGAACAAAAGTTAATTAATTTGTTTAATAAAGTTAAATATTCAACTTTCTGTTGCAATAAGTCACACATTATAACTCTAGTCTTGAGTATATACTTAGTGAAGATCATTCATATAGATACTTGTAAAATATAATAGTATACAGATTGTTCATAATTGTGGATTGAATTAATCATTCATTAATTTAGAAATATATATTTTTTATAGTTAATCACACATTGAATATTAAAAAAGAATAAACTATATTCAAAAAATGTAAAATAACAAATTATTACGGAAATAAGATATATCATACAATAATAATATTGGCCACATACGAAATTGTTACAAATAACCTGACCTCATTATCTTCTGACTCATTTCGACAAACTCATTTCCCAGTCTACAAAAATCCAGAAACTATTCAAAAAACCAGTATCTATTAATTCTATTCAACCCAAGGTTTAACGCGATAACCGAGATTATCATAAATGAACTAAAAAAAGAGAAAGAATTCAACATAAAACCACTTAAACTGTCGGAATACAGCATCTATTAGCAAGAGATATAAGTCTGAGTTGGCAATCAAGAATTCCTGCTGGAAAAGTAAGGCGGAGTTGCTTATATATTTTGTTACAGAGCTATAGTCGGGTGCCAAATCTCAACCATAAGCAAAGTAATATGTAATCTTTTCCCAACTGCTGTTGATAGCAAAAGTCATGTCTGCCGACTTCCCAACTGTAAATAAGTGACTACTATAATTTATATATATACACTATATAGGTATATATACGTATCAAGGGTAGGCGAGGTCTGGAGGTTCAAAAGATCGTGCATACAGAATATATGGTGACGGAGTATATGCGTAATAATATAAACACACCCATGCGACCCAGGTAGCCGGATCGATTGCTCTAGAGGCATTGAATACGATCAATGAAATCAATATATGTATAAGCGAACTGAATCATCGTTATAAAGAAGTAATTAAAACGTTTTTTTATTATTAACTATAATATATGGAATCCTGCAAAATCGATTAGTGATTATATTTAGACGCAAACTTTCCTAGTAATTTATATAGTCTGGTTATAATATAGCGTCAAGACTAATTAAATATCAGTACAGGTTTTGCCGTGGTGTTATAACCGACATTTTGAATAAAAAAATTGTAAAACTGGCATACAACATGCAGCAATGTATTTTAACACACATTGATATGTCGGACCAAAGGGTTCAGTGTGAAAATCTTTTAAGATTTACAATTTAAACGAGGTATACTTTGCAGACCTAGACGTCTGCAAGGTTTACCTTATAAATCTCTAAGAATTACAATTTAAACGAGGTAAACCTTGCAGATCTCGAGGTAAACGATGTATACTTTGCAGACCTCGTTTAAATGGTAAATCTTAGAGATTTCCACACTGAACCCTTTGGTCCGCCATACTCTGATGGATGTAACAAAGCATAAACAAAGCAACATAACATATACGAATTTTCCGCAGAAATGTTATACAAAACCATCATAAATTACACTGTATAATGAATCAATTTATTAGTTGCACTCTATTGAAACACATATAAGCGGAACACTGTCCATTCCACACCGCACCAAACAGAGATGCAATTATATACGTGCCTGTGTGTGTCACAAAAACTAATTATACAAAGCAGAACATTTCCGAAGGCCACAACGCAAAATGTAGTTGTTCACCTCGACATTGTAGGAAGGGGGAAGGAAAGAAACTAACGAAAAGAAAAGCCGCAGGTGTAATAATAATCCGCTTGAATGCGGCGAAGTAAGAAATCAAATATATACGAAATCAGAGAGTTAAAAACCAGAAATCTAGGGTGAACTCCCCGGAACAATGTTTAGTGGAATTTGATGTTCCAATTATGGCGATGTGTTACACCTAGACACGCTGCACTAGACCAGACCAGACCTTTTAAAGCTGACATTTTACTTCAAAAGTAGAAGAAAGCTGATATTTTGTATTTATAATTTTATTGTTTATAATTATTTTGGATTTAAATTAAGCTAACAGTTAAGAGAGTATTGAGAGGCTAAACCATGAATCTTTAAATGAAAATATAAATACATGGTATCTTTGTAAGATTTTATTTTGAACATGTAATTGTGTCGATAAGGAATTTATATTGATTATTTAATCCAGTTAATTTAAGAATCCTATATTAAACAAAATCTAATAACACAAATTATAAAACACTCACTTTATTTCAGTAAAAAGAACGGTATACAAAAATTGAAACAGTTATGACTATAGTCACGAACTTTAGAAATGATTACAAATAATATTATAAACAATAATTAGTGTATTACAATTTCAAAATTAAATATTATTTCAAATAAAAACGGGAGCAAACAAAAGTGACTCACAACTAACGTGATTCTGACAATCGATCACTCAATACTACCAGTCATCAATCAATCAGTCATCAATCAATCAATCAGAAAATCATAGGGGCGACATAAAACAAGCAATAAAAGGGAATCAATGTTTAAATTTTCATAAAACGATAAAATCACATTTAGCGAAAAGTAGGCATCACTTTTAACAAAATTATAAAAAAGGTTTTGTCAACAACATGAACATATTATTCTAGAGGAGAGATAAACTAACGCATAACTTGAATTCCCGAGCAAAAACCCATCTAGATTAAATCATAGTCTAGCCGCATTTGAGTGAACTTCATGAATTATAAAAAGCAGATAATATAATAAACTCGATTGATCCACATATAGATAGATGAAATCGAGACATGATCTGCTCATGCCAATATATCGATTATTTCAAAATACACACTTAGCTAAATGGTGGCTAGCCCCTTTCTCTCTACACCAAATTTAATATTCTAAAGCAAGACGTTATCTACGAATCTACGAGGCAATAACGATTTTGACATTACTGTTGCTACACATGATCTGTATATATAGTAGAGAACTTAATCAAAGAAAAAAACATTTCAGCGTTTTGTTTTGTTGGATGGGTTGGTGCTAGAATAAAACAACTAAGGATGGCTGGCAAACACTAAAAGCGTGTAAATTATTTATTTGTATTGTTTTAAACAATTGAGTTTATTTCATATTTAAGCAACAAAAATAAAACTCAATTGGTTTTTGCAGGAAAATGAACCGATATGAAGAAGTGGACATTTAAATGAAGTTTTTAAAATTTATTTAGATTAGTTGCAAATTGATATCTTATCAACTTTTCTCCAAATATATTTTTTTATTATATTAGCTAACTTGTCTAGGTTAATAGATTTTATGTCATATTGTAGGCCTATGCTATAGTATGAAAACAGACTACAAAAACAAATAATATAATATTAACCATAAATTAACCATGAACTATAAAACTGATAAACCTAAAAATATTTATCACATTTTTATTGGTTATTACAACTATCGATATCAGCTTCCTTTTATATTTATTATAGGCCACTTACTCGCTTAATTTGTTCGATAACGTTTGCTCTTTTTTCTCATTAAAAATCTCTTATTTTGTAAATGAACATTTATCGACTTTCTCCAGTCTACATTGCATTAGTGACATTATTATATTGTAATTGTATTAAGCTATTTTACACAAAAAATATCACATGTTATATATAAAATACGGAGTTAAGTGCAAAGCAAAGAAAATATTAGATATGCAATGTAATAGTGTTTGGATAGGAATTATACTATTGTTATAGACGATTATTTTAGAATATAGACTCAAGATTTTTGTTATCTTTCCATTGGTTAATATTATATCATCGATTTTTTCCATTACCGCACACGTCACAATTTCACTTCTCCTATCAGCAGGCAACAGCCTATAAGCTACAGTAGTTAGCAAGCATGACTCACCTATCCGCCTTGTCGACGTCAGCATCCCACTCGAGCAGCAGCTCACAGAGCGGACGGCGTCCCTCGTAGGCCGCCACCAGCAGGGGGGTCATGCCCTCCCTGTCGGCCCGGTCCACCTGGGCCCCGCGCTCCAGCAGGAGGCCGACCACGCTGCCGTGGGTGACACTCTCGGGGACGCAGAGGGCGGCCACACCCAGGGCTGTGCGCCCGTCCTGATCGGCGTGGTTTAGGTCGGCGCCTGTGGGTTGCGGTTGGTTACCCTTATTTAATCTATCATAATATAATTACCCCTATTAATATAACAATTTGGATTATTTTTTACTTGATTCATTAATTGGTTCATAATATAGTGACGCAAAAACACAAATATTGTATATATATTTTTTATTTAACGTACCAACGATAAAAATATATAATGGAACAAATATTTAAATGTAAAAAGATCAGAAACAATCTGAAATGGAGTGTAATGTCCTTTTAAAAGTTTGTTTGGTATCCTTTCCAAAAATAAGATTTTCAAGGTCAATGATTAAAATTAACAAACAAATTTCAATAAGTGACAAAAATGTACTATTGACCCGCCCTTTGCATCCATCGTTTATTACGGCTATGCACGTGAATTATGTATGAATGATAAAAATCGAATTCTGTAGATGTCCTCAGCGCCTGTTGAAGATGATATCCCCCGGAGAATATTAAAATATTAACAATTTATTCACAAAGCCAAGTTGCATCCCTTTTCTCCGTCCTCGAGTTAACTCAGGCGCACAGCAGTCGGCTTGTATTCACGGGGATAAAAAAGGGAGTAAATTAACCCCCCCCACTCACAATTCTCGACAGCCTAGCGCTGCAGATCAACACTACTTAACTTTGAGTGAGTGGTGAACCAAGATGATTGAGGGGGGTGGAATAGATATGGACAGAGAGACAGAAAAAAGGAGATTATTAAAGTACCAAATTTGATGAGAGCAATTGATGAGCTAACAAAACGACAAACGCTCAGAAAATAATAGGGGTGGAAAAAACGAGAAACAGCACAAGTAAAACAGAATTGATTCCAACAGTCTGTCGGAAGAAAAGGATCAAAATTAACTGATGCCAAATCAATTTAACGTAAGTTGGATAATAATGTAGAACATCACAGAGATTATTTAAGAAAAAAATATTGTTCATCATTAAATTACAATATTTTTTATTTCTTTTCGGTTACTATTTTTAACCAAGATACTTATTATTAAACTAAAAACTATTAACTGTTAAATAGATAAACGATTTTTTAAAAATAAATAATACAACATTTTAAAGAGAATGTAATTCTTTAAAACATTTACACGTTTGTATGCTTATTTAATATTTCTTATTTGATTTTTATAGAATGTGTATAACAAATAATAATTATAATTTATAGATCAGAAAAGACGGTATTAAATTTTTTGTTGTTGAAAAAACCGGTTTAATTGAAAATGTCTACGTTTTTTGTATTGTTGGTAAATATACGTTTTTTCTCAGTTTGAAACTTATTTTAAATTGTCTTAATTATAATATAACAAGATAACAAACTGTGTGTATTCTTTATTAAAAAGTACACAATTTGAATAAACAAATTCAAGACAAGAAATCAGCGAATATAACACACTAATGATTCGCTTCCAGTCTAAAACCCGAATGAGACTGACGCAAATAACGGATATCAACGAGACACAAACCCTGAGGCAAGGATCAACCACGATCACAAGGATGAACTGCTTTTCAGTCAGCCAGATGCGAATTATAAGTCGAAATATTTCAAAAATGTTCAAATGCTTACTTGTGACATACGCAGTAATCCCCTCGCTTAATATTTCCCGAGGAAAGTTCTAAAGAAATTGTGTATGTATACGTCTAAATCAGATGTCAGTCAGAAGGATACAGTACAAAAGTACAAGATTCATGTCCACATTATGTAGTTTAGGATATACTAAAAGTGTATCAGGTATAAAAAAACATGTTGAATATACTTCTACTTACTAATGAAGCAAAATTCAAAATAGTGGATCATTATGCGCAGATTTTTGTCTTATTTACAAATTGCATATATATAAACTCTGACGATTCAGTGAAAAAGAAAGCACAGCATTTAATGCATCCTAGTATACTGTTCAATAAAAATATTTCCTATGTGCTGTTTTCGCATGCGTACGAAATCGACAAATTTATATATAAAGCAGAGTGGCCACCACATCGCCATGAAAATATTCAAGACAAAATTCAAGTACAAATTTTATCTAAATATATATAAGCCCTTTTAAATGTATTATTGTCAATGTATTATTAGCAGTCAATATATTTAACGAATAATAAGGATTAAATCGTGGTGCGACGCTGAGTGACAAAATGCCTATTTCAATGCAAATAGACTGTAAATTATGTAGAAACATCAAAATAGGGCATACCACGTAGTGCCTGATGAAAACTGAAATTAATCTATAGCGTCGCGTCGCGCTTGGTGTACATAGACACAAAATGTCGTCAGATGCTGCACAAATGCTCCATTGTCTAGGAGTCTGCAGAATTGCTGGACGACAAGGTAGTTGCATCACTGGCGGATAAAAGAGACTTGGAAGCAAACGTCTTTGCCAAGCTTTTCCATTAGCTCTCTGACTTTTCGCGTAGTTTAAGATTTCGTGGATAAACGTTTTGCGTAGTGTGTGGTTTGTTTGGTGTTATGGAAATGAATTCGATGGCTGTTAGTGAATTCTGTGTTGGTGTGTGCAATGGGTTATCCTTTTTACGTGGATGTGGCCGCACTCATTTTGGAAAAATCTTAAGAGAAATTAATTAATGTATGATGAGCACCATTGTATTGTATTGGAAGTAAAATAATGATAGATTGTTCTTCTTTCCTTCTTCCAGAACACTGCGACTAAGATTTTCACAGTCGTGTTAACTTTATTGAATCCTTCATTCAGTGTTCTCGTGAAAAGCACTTCCGGCCATGTACAGGAAGAAGACACACGGAGCGAAATATCATTCAAGTGACGCTTACTAGCCATTTCAATCCACAAATAAAAAACTCTTCTTAAAAGCGTGGATAACATTACATAAAAGAACGGAGGTCATGTTAAGTTGCTACTGCATCCTTGTTGTTCAACACAGTGTGAGAAATTGTAAAATAGAAATTATCTCTTTATAATGTAATAACAAAATCGTTGTGTATACAGCACACAGAAGTAAACTATCAAGATTGAATATTTATATTTATATGCACTGCAGGCTAAAATTTGTCTATATATTGAAAATATAACACTTAAAAAGTTTATAAAAAGGAAAAAGAAAATTCACATGTATCACTGAAAATTCACGTACAGGTGGCCACACCCTGATAAAGGCAAAATGTCATAATTAATATAATTACTAAAAACTAAATATTTGTTCACTGTTAAAAAAAGAGTGTAAAATTACATCAAAAAATGTGTGCAACACTTTTCACACAGTAATTGGTAAACTCTTGTTGACAGTGTGATTTTACCAATTATGGTGTGAAAACGATTTTGGACACACTTTTTGTGTGATTTTACGCTCTTTTTTCAGTGTTGTGTATTAAAAAAAGATTTTAAACGTTACAGTAAAAAAATCAGCAAAATTGATAAATTTTGTATAAATATAATAATATGTATTTATGTATATAATTAATCGATAATTTCAAATAGTTGTGTTATATGATTGATAAAAATTAAACATCATATAATAATATGTTTCGTACATTAATTAGGTCATAATATATAATAGATTTCTGATCGTATTTTAACATTCCAAAAAAGTACACCATTTTCGAAAATGCACATTTAGACATATTATACTTCTTTTTCGTAATATGAGCAAACAACCTTAACAACTGTTCAACTAAATAATCAAAATATTTCGTTTATAAATTCATTAGGCCTATGCTTTAATATCAAGTTTACTAACAAATACATACTTGAATATTAAAATTATTTATTAAAATAACCAGTAATTTAAAATCATACTCAAATAGCATTAATACTACTTATAGCTTATTTATAAAAGTAGTACAATTATAAAAATATACTAAACAAATATAGATCTTGAGATATTGAATCAGATGCAAAATGAATCAAGTCAATTGGTTATATTGATCAAAAGTTATAGCATATTATATGTTTATTTTCCTATAGTTTTCCTGAACTATAGTTCAGGAAAAAAGAAAAAAAAAGCTCGACAAGTCTTTAAAAGGTATCTGTAAACCAAATTTCAGATTAATCGGATGTTTGTTACGCAGCAAACTCTACAAAATATGTCCAGAGACGAAGGGTTAATGATTAATATACACCTTGTATATATTCATTACTATAATAATGCTTTAAAAAGTGGATTCAATTGTAGAATACCCATAATTATCGCGTTTTCAAGTTTACGATTCAAATTTAGAAAAACATAAAAAATATAAAGTCACATTTGAACATATGCTATCTTGTTAAAACACATAACAGGATTTGATAAATCAATAGCTTTGCTGAATGTTAATATTAAGCTGTATACGCCCATAGTGTAGTTATAATAGAAAATGTTTTAAAGAAGATTATAACATAAGAAAAAATAAATAAAACTAATACAATAAAACTAATTAAAACTCATATAATACATTTAGTCAGTGAACATGCCTTTGGGGTTAACCTGCGGTTAAAAGCTCTTTAATTATCTTATGATTTTCTAAACATTTTCAAATCAAAAGAGCTACATGAAGCTAATATTTGATAGTAATATATTACTATTTTCATCAGATCAGATAGATATATGTATATAACCAAACATGACTGCGACTTTATAATTTAGATTTACAATATATAAGAGACAAAAATTCGATATTCAATTGAGTCTAAAATAGTTATACCAGTGTTACTGTGTTCCACACAGTAACAGTCTCTTTGACTTCAAAATTGAGAATATATTAATAACATTTTACAACCATATATGCCTGATTTGAACAACCATATATATCATTGTGATTTGTATGATCAAATCACTAAACAAACGGTCTCAGAGTAGATCGTGTGATAGTTAATCATAACTCGAATATGCTTCATATTAGTGGTTGTATAAAAAAGTAAAGAAGCTGATGGTTCCAATAACCTCAATCCTTTTTATTAAATTAGGTTAAATTAGGTTATAAAAGGCATAATATTTTATCACATGAAAATATGTTGAAATGTTGACACGAGCATTTTTCGAGCGAAGTAAAATTAATCCAATTACTGAAAAGTTTTAAGAAAAAATAAATGGGAACAACTTTTTCTAAGGCTTTTGGTTTACTATAACTGAACTCAAAGATAAGCATTTAGATGTTTAAAAAATTTAATAATGATTGATACAGAAAAATACACGGGTATATTAGAATTGTCAATCTCGCATACTTGTATGACTAAAAGGTTTCTGAACCCGCCTGGCGCAGATAGCCTTTTATTTTGTATCAATAAATCAATAAAAGTGTCATTTCATATTAAATGTAGAAAACGTCACTGTCAAAAATTCCCTTGAAATAAGCAAACAGTACTGAAAGAGTTAAATCTAACAGAATAAAAGTTATTTGAAGAAACCTATTGGGAGCGCTGATAGCTTATATTAACCCTAATTGCATCCAACACAGATGATTATGTCGTTATTTTAGCTGAGTCAAATAGATTCTACTATAGGTTCTATAGTCATCAATCATGCTGTAAAGCTAACATGTAGTTATCCTTTGCTTCACATGATCAGTTTGATCGATATTAATATATTCTGAAAAGCATTTTTATCCAAACGTAATCAATAACATTTTCACTTTAAAAACATTAATTGATTATCACACTTAATCAGAGCAAACAAATACAATAGTTGTGGGAGGGAGATTTATAACATGATAATTATTGCACAACGTTATTGATTTTTCTATCTATATAGTTATCTTCTCATACGTTATCATACAACTTCAAATTCAGATCAATTAATTTGCAAGTAAACAACGAAAATATCAGTATTTATGAAGATTATTTCTAATAATGTCAAGGTTAAAAATGTTAACATATACATCACAAGCACACACACATGTCAGATTTTAAAAACAACTTTTTATTCACGAATCAATATTTGGAAATTAGAACTGTATGCGCCTATATAATATACATATCCGGAACACATCTCAGTGTGGGAAATCACAGCAATACCAACTCCGCATCGCATTAAACATACTAGGTTGTGTAGGAGAAAAGGGTAGTGTTGAGGTAAAAGATC